>JAOEHT020131773.1:0-12314 GCA_025448195.2 Parazoanthus atlanticus
TCTCCATGATATTAAATGACTTACGATCCCTTGGCAGCACAGAACATGTCAACTGCTTTGCCCTCAGTGGCTTCTGTTTCTTTGTTCAGTTCCTGAACCCATTCAGGATCGGAATGGGCAACTGAAAGTAAACATTTTGCCAAAAACTGTTAAGACTTTCATGACCAGATGTAAATATTTTGATGGCCTTTAAACCATAGCCTGTTTGAATCATTGTGTATCACTTTTCTTAATGTTTTTACAATTAACGAAAGCTTTAAAATTAACTAGCGCAATTTTTAAATCTGTAATTATTTTTTGACCAATAATATATTATTTGGTTGCCACATATGGCAAACCAAGTCTTTGTTTTCTCTTCAGTCTCTTTTCTCACATTCTACTCATTATACTTCACCCTATTTTTTTATAGTTTGTTTTTGCACTTTGTCTCTATCCTGGCCAAATGGGGCCGGAGACGGTCTATGCGGCTAGCTCCCGAAATGGGGCACTCTTCCTGTAAAGCTGATACTCTCGCCCGTCCAAACGCACATCTCCTATTCGTTACTCTATTCTAGTAAGGCGACACTTATAATTTATTACTCTATTTTAGTAAGACAACGTCTCTAATTTATTACTTTATTCTAGATAGGCAACACCTCTAATTTATTACTCTATTCCAGTAAGGTGACGCCTTTCGTTTCTCAGTATTTTATGCCCTATTCTTTTTATATGACCTCTTGGAGCTTTTATATCTCAGAATCGATCAGAAGCTAAAAGTTATAAACTACTGATATATTTTCTGGTCACAATCAATTTTTCTAGATTGGAGATAGTTCAAGATGCTGTCAAAATTTCACAGAATTTAGTTAAATACTGAGGAAGAACAAATCTCCTAAAGTTGTCAGAAAGACAAAAAGGTATCTCTAAAAAGTGATTTTCGTTTTCCATGTGTTTTAAATTTTATGTCTGCTTACCCAAAGCTAACGAGTTTTCACATCTTATAGACAGAGAATTGGAATGTGATGCGAGCTGTGCAAGTGTTCTGTCGCCTCAAGATTTCTAATTCCACAAACGTGATTGTATTGTTCACCTATTTTTCTCTATCAGACTTTTGTTTCAGAATAAGAAATTTACTTTCAATGCCTAATTGGACACTTATAGGGATAATTTTTTCCTCACAAACCTTGGAATTATATTTGTGGTGTTTTGCAATCGTATAACAGATCTTAAAACATCTGAATTTAGGGGCTTTTCAAGGGCACATGAAGATTTCAAAGAAACACTGCGTAACATTGTAAACAATATAAGACATCCAGAAAAAGTCACTTACCCTTGGTTACAGCAGAACAAGTCAGCTGTATGTTTGAGGATTCGTAGTATGTGTTCGCAGCTTTAACCTGGCAGTAGATATGATTGTGTTCCCTAAAGTACGTACAGTCATCTGGCATCAGAGGACTGAATGTCAGTTGTCCATCCGAAGCTCTTATAATCCTGTTTTCCTTTGGAGAAAGCACATTTGGATTTCCCGTTGAATCTTTACTCTCCCAAGACCTACTCACCCCATAGCTTTCGCTCTTTAACTGTGGGCATGTGAGAGACACTATAGTTCCAAGGTTCAGTTGGCCAAAATCCTGGGCGGAATTGGACTTAAAATCGCTGACGCCTGAAAGTAAGTTAAAAACAACAACAAGTCTCATTGCCTTCATTACCAAAGAGTATCTTAACAGACCGGATTACAAATAATCGAGGCGCAAATTGGGATCCCAGCCTATTTTCGCGGACTTGGTTTGAATTGATACGTCGAGCGAACAAAGCGTACAGGTAACAATAACTGGCATCCAATTCGTACATGTATTTCAACTGATAGATCAAATCTGGTATATGTTCCGGTATTTCTTAGGGTATTTTGAGTCAACAGAGGTATTATGGGTGGTAGCAAACTATCTAGGTAAGGTATTTTTTGGGCTACTTTGTCCGATTTTCCGACGAGCACCCCCGACCTCCTACTATAGGGAGTACCCCTCCCGGGGAAAACAACTAAAAAGCTAATCAAGCTCAGTAACAGTGACAGTATGTTTAAAAAGAAAAATATTTACAAATAGGTAAGTTGGCAATAAAGCAGATGAAAAACATGTAAAACAGTCACCACACAAACTGAGAGCGTTACCATAGGTGATAATGTTGGTACGGTTTAGTAGTTTACTTGTAAATGAATAGACACATGTTTTGACATCATGTTAGATATGGCAACATTAGGCATTTCAATTCTGCCGCTTTATATGTCGTAACCTTACATTGTGTTATATGAGATGTGATTAGAGTTAGAAAATAGACAGAATTTTTATCTGTAAGAAGTTTGAAAAGTGTACAACAAACTGTAACGTAATAATAAACAAAGGCAATTGGTCGGCAATAATTTGATAATACAGCCTTCCTTCAAAATAGCGTGTTTATTCTTCTCATTACTAGATGTATCAGCGTTTTCAAATAATGCCACGATGACGTCATTAACAATTAGTAACAAACTAGGGGACATATCATTGGTTACGGGGAGGGAGGGCTCACTGTTTCAACAAAATTCCTCGTAAATTTGAAATTTTTTAGAAAATAAAAAGATTGCCGAATTTCTCACATACACTGAGAAAACTGAACTTCCACTAAATACGAAAAATTGTGTTTGACCTGTATCTTCTTCCTTCAAAGCGAAATTTGTCTTTTGTCGTTAGATTTTCTATTTAAAGCTCAATTTTATAGGAACAATTCTTGTTCCGGGCCATATAAAAATTATAGAATTGTTGCCGCATTTACCTTTTTATTCTATTTTTAAAAAGTGAAAAAAGTTAAGTTTTTAACTCTCTTTCGCTCCTAGCCGAGCCAAATGACTACTGATTTTCTTCTTTATAAGAAACATTGTAATAAATATTTATGTTTATAGAACATTTGCATCAGTTTGGGAAAATGTTCACTTCGCACATACTCAGGAACCCCTGCACATACTATATTTGTGGCGATGTTGATTATTGTCAATGACAGCTTCGCGATTAGAGAGTCTTACTAAAAAAAAGGCATGCCGTATTTACTTTTATGAAAAAAACGGGAATTTTTTTGAGCAAACACCATTCTAGAGCACGTGACACAAAAGCTGCGCGTAGCTTGGTGCCTAGTGGGTGGAGCGACGTTGTTTGATCAAGAATATTTTCAGCGGAGGTTTTCGTGTCCCATTTCCCGGCATTAAACAGCTATCCGCTTAAAACGGATTTTTGCTGCACCCTCTCACTTCTGTTGGAGCTAATGGAGCTGTTTGGGTACAGAATTTGGATTCACTGTGCAGATTTGCACTTGCTTTCTGCTCAGAGTGTGAATTTCTCGCGGCTGTTAGGTTTCGAGCACTGAAGAATTGCAAGAATCCGCTCCCTGGGGAAGGTAAGCCGTGGATTTCCCTTTTGTTGTTTTGATCTATCGACCGATTTCGAGTAAACTCGCTCATTTCTGTTTCATATCTCACTGATGATGAAATGAGTTATCGTTGAAATTGTGTTTGCTGTGATACTCTTGAACCGATTGTTTCCGATAGTTGTGAGTCAGCAGCTATTCCGAAATGATTGACACTTTAACTTGGAGAGACATCCATTCATTTTCAAAAATCCATTCTTGGATGGATGATAGTTGTCGTAAAAAAAGTCAATTATTTTCAGTTTCGTTGCAAACTGATCTGCTGATGACATGGGCTATGCAAGTACAGGTCAAGCTTCTAAATATAATGGTTGATAATTCATCATCCCAGGTTTTGTTGCTTAAGTCAAGAATTGCTTTTTATTTTTTTGACAGTAATAAGTTTAGTTTACTTGCTTGATGGCTTTTAATCTCAAATTGGTTTTGATAACCTGCAAAACCTTGTAAGGTTCCACGTTCCAGGCCCCGGTTGCTCAGAAGCTGGTTAACTTAACCAGTGGTTAGCCCCTAACGGTTGGTTAAATTGGCTAACCATTGGCTACTGACCAACCGAAGGCTAAATTCCTGTTGTTCAAAGTTGGTTAATTAGTTAACCAATGGTTAAATAAAATAACCCAAACTTTAACCTTTCCCAAACAAGTTACACAAGTTTTTTTGCAATGTTTGTGAGTTTTTACGCACGCTTGAAAACACTCTTTGAAACTTCAAGAAAAAGGCGGTAGAAACTGGTGAGCACTGTGGCCACACCCCACTCAGTTTCCTGCTTTTTTGGTCTTTGGCGGGAGTTTTGTGACAATTGTCTCCATTAAAGTTTTGCAAACCTGACCTGTGTCGTACAATGTCAACTGCTTTCATCGAGTCAGTTTAGTCTTTATTGTTGCAATATTGGTTACGAATGTACATGTAGACCTTCACCAATGTGTTATACTCTTGCTGTTATTTTAACCACGACTAGCAAAAGAGCTGCTTTGAGAGGTAAATTTGTTTCTGGTTTTGTTCTTGATTGCTGACTGTTTAACGTTGATGGATATATGCTGTTTTGTTAGAACTGAAGTCAGAATAAACTTTTCTTTACAAAATTGATCAAACTTTGATTCTCAGCAGCCATGTATTGTATTTTATTATATTATATAAGAATTAGCCAGTTTCTTCATCTGAGAAAAACTCACAATTTACGACAAGTCCACAGTCTTTGCTATTTACAAAATCTGCTTGAGAACTAACCTGGTTCACCCATGTCAGTCAGCTTTCTTTTTATTTATAAACTGACATTTTTTGAGTGTAGTCAGAAACGCTTTTAGTGAGTTCTTTCTAGGAAAAGGGGATTCAAGTGACACGCACGATTTAGTTACTCTTGTGGTACAAGGCTAACAGTTTCGGTTAAGGAATGCTTGATATAATGGTTAGTCCTGCAGAAAGAGATTACTTAACAGACCAGGATCAGACTTGGAGAAAAACGGTACAAGCTGCGCCATCCGAGCAAAATGAGAAGCTGTTGACTTCCGGTGAACATGAATCCTGCACAACATCCACCAAATGTTTGCAAAGAAGAACTGTGGAAACTCTTAAGAAAAAGCTAACTGCGAGGGTTTTACCGATGACTCGAAACACTGCAATGAATGGAGACAATAATTCGAATGCGTTAACTGAAACTACGGACAAAGCAAACGATATTCATAGAAACACAACTTGTGCGACAAATCCGTTGCTACCTGCGTCTGTCGCTTCGTCACTTAAACTTAAAGACGAGTTAAAATGTTCGAAACAGACGACCAGCAAAGCTGTTAAAGCCAGATCTTCGAAGAAAGGACAAGGAAAGAAGAGAAGTCCGATCAAACATGAAGATAAAGAACTCGAGACTCCAGCTAAACGATTTAAACCACTGATTTTACCAGCTACTTTGAAAGGTAAGCATTTTGGCTCACATAATTAAAATTTAAATGTATAAAAATAGTAACATTTAAATCTTAGCTGCAGGAGTTCGAAAATTTTCTGCCTTGATATCAAGAAAGTATTCGTTTGCGAGAGCAGTTTTGAGATGTACATGCTAATAATAGTATAAAAGTATTGAACGCTATATATTCCAACTTCATTTTAATATGCTTCGGGCGATTTCTGAGAAAACAAATAACACTTTCCTTGAACATTTTAAGGTATATAGTTATATACGGCAAACTCTTCGGACAATATCATTTCTTTAATAACATTGGAACTTATATTCTCTTGTTCTAAGTTGTTAACTTGATGTGACTGTAGAGCTGAATCGAGGGAAATTCCCTGTGTTATCGTGTTGAGCGGCAGACTGATTGGGGAAGCCCCTATTAGCATTTAGCATCGTGTCTCTTTAAATTATTCATGCATAACGAGAATATGACGTCAAGTGCACCACGACATTTATACATGTACAAATAAGGAACAAAATCTTGAATTTGTCTTTTGCATTTTGTTGGAAATTGCTTTAAAATATCTCCATATTAGCTTATCAATTAAAAATAGCTGTTTTATGCAGATACTGTTGTCAATTTTGCTAGATAAAGAATTACGGAAGATTTAAAATGGTGATGTGACACTGCTAGATCGAAAGTGGGATGTACTATTGTATCACATCCGCCGACACGGGCTAAGCTTGCACTGTTTAGCTACTAGCAATTCTAGCTTTTTATAATGACGGTTTATATCGAATGATCTAAAAATAGCACTGTTGCAAGGGGTGGTTAGATATATAGTTGCATAAATTTCGCGGTAAAAACGAAACTATGAAACTGGAATCAGGGAACACTGGGTTTGCCCTTCTCTACACTCGCTAGTAATGAAAATTCATACGCACACAGTGCAAGGAAAACGGAACTAACCTATCCATGGAGGACTTTTTTCTAACGAATCAGTGAATCTTGGAACACTGAAAACTTTGAAATTTGTGAGAACTTGCTCATATATTTTGTGCGACGCTGAGATTTCCGTTGCTGCATGTCTCTTTCAAAATGCATGGATCAGCTGAATATTTAGTCCTTAAAGTAAAAATAGCAAAGCTTTTCTCCGCTATACAAAGTCTAATTTTTGCAACTTGAAAGAAAACGCAAAACTGATGTAACAGCAAATTGTTTTCATTTTGGTCTTTCCGCAGCTGTGATACAAGGTTTTTAAACTGGTTCTTCACTGTAACTTTCAGTTGAATGAGTTATCAAGTCCCATTCTCAAGGTTATGGATTGGTTTTGTTATATTTTTAGACAAAAGCCGTTCTGCACAGTTTTAGAGTTATCATTGTGAGTTTTCAAATAACGAAAACGATCCTGATATCCTTCGTTATCTGCTCTTTTTGCTTCTGAGTTGAAAAGACATATTTAGTTTCTTTAAATTCACAAAAACGCCGGCGATTTAAAAAATGTTGAAAACTAAGTTGTCAAGAAATTTTCAGATATTATTTTGGTACGCTCCAAACGGTCAGCAGATTTGACCGCCTGGAGAGTCGATATCAGGGGATTCTTTTCATATCTACCTCATCCTCTCTAACTTAATCCTACATTAGATACCCTAATCATGCAACAAACCTTGTGCAAGAGGGCAAAAGCAGCCGACAATATTTCTGTATATTTGTCAGTCATCGGTTGTCTAGCTGCAAGCATTTCAAGATTTCTTTTGAGGAAGTTTGTCACAAATAGCTGAAAACGAAAATAATTGACGTTGTCAAACTAGCGTCACGAGTCTTTCGGTTTTACTGAGCCTTGCCCAACACGAAACTGAATTGTTTTTCCACTACAAACGAAACTGAACGAAATTTGTTAATGCTGCCAAAAACGTGGCCGCGTAAACTAGTTTTGCTATACAAGGAATCCATGAAAAACTTGGTAATAAATATACGGGGTTCTTGTAGGAGAACTGAACAGCAATATCAACTTTATTTGCTCTCTGGAGTTTCGGTAAGTGTGCACGACAGGATCGATCAGTTGAAGATTTCAAGGCTTCAATACTTGTTATATAATCGTACTAGTTCCTGGGTTCTTTACCAAGGCATATAGGATCAGTCGCCAAAGTGTGGGAATTGACCCTTCTATTTTATTTTAACCACGGGGTTTTACCTACAGTTTTGTTTGTAGAAGTATATTAGTATGAGGTTTGTTTTGGTTCAATTGCTCTCAATTTTCTAGCCCATAAAACTACTTAAAAGTTCTTGATAGACACGTCAAGCAAGCATGATCAGATCAAAGGATGTCTGCAACTTCGTCATCGATTTCGTTCTAGAGTGCACAGAAAAAAGGAGTGACAATGACATTGTTGAATGCATTCAAATCATACACTATTTCGCAGCAAAATTCTCATTCCGATAAAAAATTCATTGCTTGCACTATAAGTATTTATACAGCGAGGGTTTAACACGTGTCCCATTCATTCATTCATTCCAGAATGTAAACCCGAGCCTGGAATCGCGCCCAGCTCTTGTAGCTCGCACACACCGTCGGCGCCGAGCACTTCGCAACTCCAGGGTCAAGCGAGTCCTGAACCACGATTGATGAGTGAGAACCTCGCTACTATGAGTTTGCTATCGGCCTCTGAGTGCCATTTAGCCACTTTGCAAGACGAAGATGGAGATACGTAAGTGAAACTACGGTTTGCCTTGAACTTGGATTTTTCTTCGTCTTTCTTTTCTATGTCTTCTTGTCAAGTTCATTCTCTGCATATGTCTGTAATCTGTCTATGTTTTTCTAACTTTTGTGTGTCTTTATTCGTTTTATATTTCAGTGTAGCCCGCATCTTAGTAAAACATTATTCTATCAGTGTCGGTGCGTAGCGAAAGATATACTCGTTTAATACCTCCACTTCGGGGAATAACTGTTAATTTATATCGTTCCCAGGCCTCTACATATCGCCATCGCCCAGAGTAACCTAGGTCTGACTGGATATTTGATTCAGTTGATGTCATTGGCTGGCCTTAAGGTTGACATCTACAACAATTTAAAACAGGTTCGTAATGTCCGTTATCTACTGTCGTGAAAACAGCTGTAAAATATTGAATGATAATGAACATTTTTATAGGAAGTAACAGTTTCGAATCTGATAGTTTCAAACCCAAGCTTTGTGACGTCACAAAACCACCATCGGCCATCTTGAGTTTCTTATCGGCCTTCTTCGATTTTTTATGACGCCTAAAAAGTATCTTAATTAATTTCACGATTACTGGAAAACTGTTGGAATGAACTTTAATTGGTCAAAACTAAAATTTGACAACAAAATAACTTAAAATTGCGAGAAAATTTCAGGAAAGATACTGTGACCTGTCAGTCAGAGAAACTCGCTGGTTGTATTAAATAGAGGGAAACACGATGGTTAATATACACAAGGTTAACACATAAAAATGGTCCTTAAAAAACCTAGGAAAAGTCACGACAGTTTGGTTTTACACGTTCATGTTTTCACTTATGACGCATGTCAAAATGAAGTATTGATTGATTGATTTTTGTTTTCTTTTTGACTGATGTTGTTATTCTACAGACACCACTGCACCTGGCCGTGATCACGCAACAATATTTGGTAGTTCGAGCACTTATGGGCGCTGGAGCGAACGTCAATCTGCCTGATCGCAATGGACAGACGGCCTTGCACTTGGCCTGTCAACGGTCAGATTTGCAATGTCTACAGGAACTACTTCGTGCTCAGAATCCAGAAATTGCGGATTGCGAAGCCGGTAATTTTGATGGCTTCAAACCACTGCACATAGCTGTGTTTGTCGGGAGCGTAGAGCTCATAAACTGCTTGGTTGAAAACGGAGCTGACATCAACTGCAAGGTTAGAAACGAAGTTTATAGTGAGCAAACAAGTATTCGTACCAAGCCGACCCCCCAAAAAATTTAATGAATGAAATTAGTAAAAAGGAAAAGTCATAATAGGATAGAAAAGAATGAAACAGAATGGAAATGCGATATGGGGTTAGGAACAAAACAACAAGAGAATCCTATCATCATCAATCTTTTTCCCCGAAAGGGAAGTAGGGCCGGCCCCCAGTATTCTCTTCCGCCATGTTTTTCGGTCCTTGGTAGCAGTTCCTGTGTCAACGTTGTTTTTTCTCTCTCTACCGTTCTCCTCCATCTCTGTCTTGGTCTTCCTTTCTGCTTCCGTCCTTCTGGGCTCCGCGTGAGAGCAATTCTGGGTGTTCGTCTACGTTCATCTGAAAGATATGACCAATAAATTTCCATCACCATCGAATCTGTTCACTGATCTAAACATAGAACATATTCGTTAATAAAAGAGAAAGACAGTGCAGAGCATAGTTAGTCGACTAACTATGTGCAGAGCAAACTAGTCGCTGGAAACAAGTGCAAGTGAATGCAGTGTTCGACAGTGCTATGGCCTATGTTATAGCTAACTGCAGTGAACTGAACTGAAAGAGGAGTTAGAGTAGTATAAACAATACTACTACTACTAATAATACACTTTATTTGAATTAGGTAACCAGACTTACACAAAGTAATTTTCGATTCGTCTAGGCCCAATATGCTATAATAAACAAAACAAAATTGGAGTGTTATGTGATCTAAGTGAGTTTCACAAACGGAGAAGTATTCAAAAGAAGTGTTGCATTCAAAACGTTAGTCAATTATTATTATTACCATTATCATCATCATCATCATCATTATTATTATTATTATTAATAATATTATTATTATTATTAATATTATTATTATTATTATTAATTTTATTATTATTATTATTATTATTATTATTATTATTATTATTATTATTATTATTATTATTAACGTGTGTTCGAATTCTGACAGGATGGCAAGAGTGGACGTGCCCCGCTCCACCACGCTGTGGAAACAGACAACTTGGAGGTGATCGGCACGCTGGTTCGCTTAGGGGCTAAAGTGAATGCACACGCCTTGTCTGGCTGCACCCCTTTGCAGATAGCTAGTGGGCGTGGCATGGACAGCATTACCAGGATACTGTCGAGAAATACCGCAGAAGACGCAACACAAAAGCAAGATTCATCGTGGAACCATACTGGTGCTTACAGCTAATTCATCTTCGCGCATGCGCAACAGGTAAGACTAGTGACTTGAGAACATTTGACCTCATTCTTTTCCCTATTGTATATACAAGGAGCCTAACTCTATAGAAAAAATGATGAAAATTACTGAACAAGTGGTCCAAAACGAATAAATCTCGAGGAGAAACGCGCAAGATAATCGTGCGAGTTTTGACTGCTCCCAGTCTCGCCGTTTGACGCCAAGCGCACGGTCTCGTCATTTGCGCGCTCGTCGCCAAACAGGAAGACTGGGAGCAATCCTATCTCCCGTTTTGGACCATTTTATCAACAATATTCTTCATTTTTTCTATACAGTTGGGCTTCCTATAATTCCTATTATATGTGTAGAAATCTTTTATCACATTCTTTAACCAACGTACTCTAAGTATACCCAACGAACAGTTGTTGAGCGGTAAAAAGATGACGTTTTGAACGCTCGTGAAAATGATGAAAAAAATGGATGACTCCTTGGGGAAGAGGACGAAACTTTTGGTTTCTAAAGGAGCCCCACTATAGGGGTAGGGTAGGGGCCCACTGCCGCAACCCAGGAAAATTTTAATATTCTGTCACTAAATATCTTGTAAACTAAGAGGCAAAATGCAGCGTTTTGCAATAAAATTTTAGATCTATGCACCCAAACTCTGAAAATGTACAAGCAAAGTTGGCCCAATTCGAAGGTTGGGTGGGGGTGGGGGGAGGTGGTGGAAGGGGAATGGACTGCGCAACCCACCACCTGATCCACTAAAAAATTGCAGTCGACTTTTTTGTGAGGTCCATAGGTTAAAACTCTTCGCTTATAAGTTGTTAAATGCAGATCTAGTCACTGAGTGTTTGTTTTTGTTTTTCTGCAGTAACAGACTACAAGAGGAAGCCTTTACAGACCCAACAATCCAACAGTACAGAGTTGGAGATGGAGAGCAAGAAAGATGACTGCAATATTGGTTTAGGACATCTGAAATAAGCCAAAACTACCAATTTTGAGCACGTCAGCTTGTTCTCTTGGAGAGGGATTTTGATTTACCTATTACTGGAAGACAAATAGCCTCCAAAGCAGCCCCCTTATTTCCTTCGCAGCGGGCTGCTTTGGAGGCTAGAAGACAAAGCACTTTTTTACTTTTTTCTCGAAAATGAAAGAACAAGATATGAGAACGAGATTATGCTTGTTGATGAATTAGGCGGTATGATTGAGATCTATTCTGGTATAAACTCATCCGGGTTCTACTCTGAGACTCTATATTCGTTTACATGATACCTTTTAAAATCTAATTCCGGTACGAGTCATTCCAGAATGAGTTCACTCCGGTAGCTGTACCGGAGCGGAATGTTCGTTCCGGAACGAAAACTGACCGCAAGTTGTTAAAGAGGTACGAGCTTATTTCAGTACGGAATTAGGCAAGTGGATTGGTTGGGCTGATCAGCTGAGTCATACTCTCGATCCGCCGATGGAGTTTACTACACTTAAGCTTTTGCAGAATGATAATTTCAATATAAACGTGGAATTATGAAACCTGTCATTCTTAATGCAACTCACACTGGTGTCATAAGGACTGAATTGCAGTGGTTCTCGCTATTAGTGGTTTATTTGTCCGTAAAACGGTACATCGTGTAATATATCTATACAAATCAAAAATCAGAATTTTCCGAATGATTTTTATAAAATTGCCACTGAAGTTCTACGGTTGAACAGTAGAAGTGAGCATGAGATGAGCGCAGTAGTGTTCCTGCTCGATATTAAAGTTTGTATATAAGTATTATGTGATCAGTTATAAATCTAGTTGTATATAAATACATTTTTAACAAGTGACTCAGGTTGGAATTTTTCATCGATAAAGTGTACGACTGAGAAATGTTTGCAACTCG
>JAOEHT020131862.1:0-12309 GCA_025448195.2 Parazoanthus atlanticus
TATCTTATCTTATCTTATCTTATCTTATCTTATCTTATCTTATCTTATCTTATCTTATCGTATCTTATCTTATCTTACCTTATCTTATTTTATCTCACATGGTTTTGTTTTAAATCCTTAAGACGAATCCCACCTGTTTTCTTTTTTATTGTGCCACTAAGCTTCACGAAGACGCTTGCCATATATCTTGAGGGGATTACTGCTGGTGCTAGAACAAATAGTTCTCTACCAAACTTGAGCTTCACCCGGCAATTTCATGGCGCCTCCAGCACTCTTTTAGTATTGAACTTTGTTCTACGCAAGAATTAGTTTGGTATCCCCCATTTTTATTGTTTTAATAATGATTGTACATTAAGGAGGACAATTGATGAAAATTATACAACAATCTGTGAAGGGGTTTATGCACTACCTTACCTTTCTTAAATTTTAAATTTTCCTCAAATGATTACCTTGTTGTGCAGACAATTTTAACACAATAAAATATGGTTGTCACCGGACTTATTTTGGTGTAAAATGCACTTGAATGTAAAACATATGAGGTACTTGAGGCACCGTCAAGTTGCTATTAAAAGCCTGAAAAACTGCATTTGGAATACAAGGGACGTTACTAAAACCTGGAATGGGGAACGGTCAATATGAGTCTGGAGGTATGAGATTCTACAAATTCTTCGAAGGCTGGGTGCAGATATTGTGCATATTGACCGTTCCCCGTTCCCCGTTCCCGGTTTTAGTAACGTCCGAATACAATGCTACCAGCAATTTCCGGGGGCATGCTGCTATGACATATGATTTCACCTTTCATAAATTCCTGTGGCATAGAAAAGTGAACAACTATTTTGAGCCAATAAGCACTTTAAAGGTGTAAGCTATTTTGATTAATACCAAGGATTATTTGGACCTCCAAGAATTTCTTAACTGTCAAGAGTTAGAGCATACGTACAATAGTCGTGTTCTTCTGTGCCAATAGTTATTGTATAATTAATTACTTCTACGATGGTAACAGATGTGCCAACACAAAATTGGTAGTCTTGACCGCGCCCACTCGGATATTCGGTTTTCACTCAGAGTGAGCTGTGTGTGTCTGTTTCAGTCCGCTGTCCAGCTGGATCGTATTACAGTGGTCTACAGGAAAAATGTGTCCTGTGCAAAGCGGGCACATACCAGCCAAAGGAGGGGTATCTGCGGTGTTACGAGTGTCCAAAAGGAACCTGGACTGTGGGAGAAGACGCTAAAAACTTCACAGCTTGCAGAGGTAAAGTTCAATGGTTAAACCAAGCAAATGTGAATGACTCTTCAGCTACTGCTAATTGGATCCATTCTATTCAACTAAATTATATATCTTTTATATAATCTTTCTGTATTTAGTTTTGCTTTTGGTATTTTCAGTTTTATATTTACCTGTATACAATTGATTAAAAAGGCTAAACGTTTGCGACATTATGTAGTAATGATTATTTCCCTGATGACTACTTAATACCGGAAACGTTTGGGTTTTATTAATTAATTACTATTAACTCTGTTAATTAACATTAACTTAACAATCTTCTATTATTATTATTTATTCGTCATTCTCTTAGCCTTTTTGTCAATTTTATCCATTTTAGCAATTATCAGTTTGGCACTACTTTACTTGTGTGGATCACAATTCTTATTAATATACAACTTGTTTATTTCTTAAAAATAATAGGTAACAAATAAGGAAAGTAACTCTTGTTATTTGTTCTGAAGAATATTTTGTATCCTAAGTAAATGTTTTTAACTGCAGTGAATCTGAAAAAGACTACATTTCTATTTGAGATGTCATACTTCTCAATCTGTTTGTTTCAAACCATCCGTTTGTTTCAAATTCAATTAGGAAAAGCTCATTTTTGAGGACATACTAAATAAAAGGTTTAGTAAATAGCAACCAGGTAAGTTCATTCAAGGATCCACAAATATAAGCGATTTTTTGGTTGTCATTTAAATACGCTTTCTACAGGATGATTTCAGTTTTGTACCAACTCCCGGAAGATTGAAAACAGGGTGTTTCAAAGGGTGCACATTGGACTGCATTTTCACTAAGCGTCTTAGTAATTAACATATCCGTTCTTGCAGGCAGTCTTTTTGTTGCCCATCTTGTGTCCTATATAAACTAACTGAAGTTACAAACCTTGATACTCAGCAAAGTGCGGCAAAGGTTATTCGTCCTACAACGGACTTGCGCCGTGCTTCCCATGTCCCTTTGGGAAGTACGCATCCGGTGACATGAACAAGCAATGCACAGCTTGTCCCCAGGGCACCACTACTATTCTCCCGGCCGCCAGGGGACGCGAGGACTGTGGAAGTAAGTTCCAGTTTATGTAATACCATGTATAAGAATGTGTGATGTTGTATATTAATTTTCTCACACAGGGAGTTATTTGAATTTGCTTTAATCTTCTGTATTGTAGCTCTCTCAAACTTGTTTGGTCATTGCTTTGAGTGTTTCTAAGTGGGATTTTTTAATTATTGTTTGTTCACCTCCTTTTAAAACTTCCTTTGTTAGGTCAGAGGAAGGGGGACTTATTAGAAGGGTGAAGGGGGACGTCCCACGAAGTTGGGTTATGAAGGGGAGCTTATCAAAGAGCGGGATTGGCTGGGATTAACGGAATGTAGCCTCTCTCGCACCGTTGCCAATTTTTCTTAGTTCTACATTTTTCGTTTATTGTTGTTGAGATCAAAATCCATAATTGAAATAGATCCTAGATTTTAAGTTTCCAATAATCGTTTAAAATCTTAATGAACAACGTTAGGTATGAAAAGAAAGTCCACTATGTGGATCCTGGAGGAATCGTAAAGTCTTTTCAGGGTGTAATTCTAGCTGCATGTTGGTGAATAGGATCTGGAAAAGGTTCGTCTTCATTTACGTGCCACTGTCAAGGGGCGTGAAGACGGCGGGGCTGGGGGACTGAAGCCCCCACCCCCCACCTCCGTGCTTTTTGCTCACATTTACTAAAATTATAGAGAGAGCTTTTTATCTTTACGGTCCTTTCTTAGATATCGAACTACCCTGTTTCGTAGTTCGACTGCAGAGGAAAGCAATTTATAAATATCAATATACTGTGAAATGAACACAATACAAAGTAGCATCATTGGCAAGATTCCCAGTTTAACGCCCCATTCTAGTGTATTCACCTTTGCCCTTAAACTTCTTATCTTTGTTATCTAGTTTTTGTACTATAAGTTGCAAAACGATCATGCATGTTGGCTTTCATGTTTGCACTTTTTCTAAACACACATATCCACACAGTTGGAGTTTTAGATGCATTTCTAGCAATTCCAGAAACTAAAACCTCAAACTTTTCCAAGGGTAGCATGCCTATCTTCAAAGGGTGAAGTTTTAGACGCGTTTCTAGCAATTTCAGAAACAAAAACTCAGCTATCCCTGACTGTAGTTTATAGGTATAGCCACAAATGCCTAGTACAATCTAACACAAGACCAAACACCTGTGCAAAGAATTTCCAAACGACTAATTTGTATGTCTGTTATTAATACGAAATCGCTTACCACTGTCTTTACTGAATGATAACGATTTGTCCCATAGTGCAATGCTTGCCAGGAACGTTCTCCAGTAACGGCGTTGAGCCCTGCAGCTCGTGCCAGAGGGGCTCTTACACCACAAAAACTGGCTCCATGGACTGTGATCCGTGTCCAGGACTGAAATCGACACACAGTCCTGGAGCGGACTCCGCTGACCTCTGTGTTGGTAAGTGGCTGCAAATTGAGCATAAGCAGAACAAAACGTTAGACTCAGGTGCAATACAACTGATAGTCTAGTTAAAGGCTGGGGACTGAGTTCGAATGAGAAATAATTGTTTTTTGTTTTCAATATACTAAGGGCAATTAATTACTATATAAACCCCTTTTAGCATCTGGTCTATTGGATAATATTCTGCCCGCGGCTGTGAATTTTTGAGGACAATCTCTCAGCCACTGGCAGAACATCATCCCACAGGCCAGTGAGCTACAAGGGGGTTTATTTATTTTATTACCTAACCGACCAAAAAGCTTTCATGTTGCCAGTTCAAAACAGTTTAAAGAAAATCAAATAGAATAGGGCGTAACGCAAAAATGAACTAATTTCTTCGTGTTCACAAAAACGCGACTCGCCATAAATGTTTTGAGCCATTTTAATTGTGCAGATGACTCTGCATATCGTTGTTTTCAAAAAGTGCGGACTGCGCAGTGATGGCGTTAAGTGACTGAATCGTGGCTCCTGATAGACTAGCCTGACTGCTAACTACTTGGATTACAGCGAGAGACATTTCCAAGAAAAACAAATTGCAATATTATGGGAGAGTAAATGGAACGAAGAAATTAAGTTTGGTGAATCATAAACCACTCCCATTCCTATCATTCCTATAAAAATCTTTGGTTCTGTTTTGTTTGTTAGAAAATATAGCCAAAACATTTCAGAGCTTTGTCACGTAGATCTTGACCTAGCACTTTCAACATTATTGTTATCCTAAGTGACAAACATTAGACAATTGCTGTATTAATGATTATCATGAGACTACCAATAGCTTTCGGAGCAAATCGAGCCGTTTCCACAGTTTGCTTGAAAAACCACGCACATTTGATACAATTGCTAGCAAGCCAAATTTGTGATTGGTTGTTCCTGACCTGGTTTCTGTTGTCGCACTGTCATATTACCTGCTAACAATGCAATTCTTGTTAAAAAGTAACCGATGAGTGCGCCTCAAATCCATGTAACAACGGGGCGAGGTGCGTGGACCTGAAACACGATTTCCGGTGCGAATGTCCCGCGGGATACACGGGAAAGAAATGTGAAGTTGAGAAGGATGAGTGCTTGTCTGATCCGTGCTTTCAGGGAGCTACATGCATTGACAAGGTTAGTTGAGTTGCATGTACTGACAAGGTTGGTGAAGCTACATGTATTGACAAGGTTAGTGAAGCTACATGTATTGTTAAGGTTAGTGGAGCTACATGTATTGTTAAGGTTAGTGGAGCTACATGTATTGTTAAGGTTAGTGGAGCTACATGTATTGACAAGGTTAGTGGAGCTACATGTATTGACAAGGTTGGTGGAGCTACATGTATTGTTAAGGTTAGTGGAGCTACATGTATTGACAAGGTTAGTGGAGCTACATGTACTGACAAGGTTAGTGAAGCTACATGTATTGACAAGGTTAGTGGAGCTACATGTATTGACAAGGTTAGTGAAGCTGGGTTATCAACTAGTTCTATTTCAATAACATATTTGACAGATAGTGAAACAGAAGCTAGGTTGATTAAGATAATTTGCTGATATATAAATAATTAAAGAAAGTAAGGGAATGCTCCTTATTTTGCTTCTCAAATATATTAGAATCAATCAAGGATTCGTTAGCTAGTTTACTTTTGGAAATGCTGAAGATTTTCGTGTTTTTAAAACAAATCATTTTTTGTCGGAGACTTGACTCTTTCACGGAAATGAACCTTGTCTGGTATTTACCTTTGATCAGTTGCCTCTTTCAAGTTAATAATTCGATGCATTTTCAACCAAATCTATTAATATGTCACAAAGTAGAAATTATATAAATTTTACAAGAAAATTCATGTCAGGACACATAACCATTAAGTACAGTTTACTCGCTATCAAAAACAAGTCACCCGGTCCAACTGATTCGTGTTTAACTGACACTTCCTGTTCTATATATACTTTCCTTCTCTTGTTACTGCCTTTAGTTTGCGGCTAATTATGATGAATACCAATCTGTCTGCAGATTGATGGATACGAGTGTGTCTGTGGAGAGGGTTATTCTGGGCAGAACTGCGACATTCCCAGCGAACTGTGCTTGACAAATGTTTGTCAAAATAGCGGGAAGTGTATCAAACAGGGAGCCTCGTTTGTTTGCGAGTGTCCGGAGGGGTTCAGTGGAATCTATTGTGAAATGAAACACGATTACTGTCTGTCAAGACCCTGTGAGAATGAAGCATTTTGTCGCAGTCTCACTTCCGGCTTTCAGTGTACCTGTAGGCCTGGTTACTCAGGAGACAGGTGTCAGTTCAACAATGACGACTGTGTTACACAACCTTGCCAGAACAATGGGACATGCGCAGACGGAGTCGAGGGATATACTTGCAACTGTTTGAAAGGCTACACGGGAGTGCGGTGCGAAGTGGCCATAAACGAGTGCTTGCCGAACCCTTGTAAGAATGGCGCGAGATGTGTGGACAAAATGAATGACTTCGAATGTGTTTGTCGCCCAACATTCAGTGGAAAATTATGCAATACGAGTGAGTTATTTTTAGTCCAGTTGCTTTTTCATATATTTCACTCGAGTAAAAAGACTAAAAGTAAACAATTCTTCCTGTAATCTTACTAAGCACAACACAATGTTATAGAAATGATATCGAGAAAGGTTCCTGTGATGCTGACACACCATAGCTTTTCTATTCCTTATTTTTAAACTTCTGCTCAAAAGCTCGTATTCTCATGTGTTAACAAGCAACACCTTGATCGATACAACTCGAAAATTGAATAACCTCGTTGTACACCATTTCTTTCTTTCTTTCTTTGTTCCTTTTTATTTCTCTTTTCCCACTGGACTAACAATTTGATTACACCACAGCTAACACAATTATGATTGTTATTCGTACGACTAAAATTTGCTCTTTTTTCATTTCATTTTCTTGTGCAGAAACAAGCGAATATCTTAATGAATTTTGCACCTTTGAGTTCTGTTCGTTATAGAAAGTTTCGACCAAAATAATACCTTTAATTAACTGTGATCCAATTATTTCAAACGAATTCGTACAAACAACATTTGTAAGTTGTGTCAACCGTGATGTAATCGACTTGTTAGTCCAGTGGTTGGGTAAGAGTGCACAGATAGTTAGGATGTCGAGTAGCACAGGTAAAAATCACACAGGGTGCAAAAAAAGAAAGAAAAAGTGGCGTAGAACAGGGTTATTCAATTTACTATGAGCACACTGTGAGCACACCCCATACCCGAATGAATTTAATTATATAACATCATCCCAGAAAATGACAGAAAACCTTCCGCTCGCAAAAATGTCTCAAAATGGTTGCCACGTTTAAATTTAACTTGTTGTTTTTTAAATAGATCTAAGTACACTGAAAACTTATCTTTGCTGAGTATATTAAACTCTTTTGCTAATATCAGCCGCTATTATTTTTATGTTTTGTATATTTTTTGAATATAATTCAGTGAAATGGGCAAAAAGCAGCGCTTCCAGTTGTTACTAATCTTGCAAAACCTTCTGGGATGGTAATTGGAATTAGAAAGATTATGCACTACGTATACGTGAAACCCCAAACGACAGGACGCAGTGACACTTGCCTTATATGGTAAATGAGATTTTCCTTTTAAAAGTAAAAATTCAGTATCTCATAGGATGACAGACTAGATTCTTTTCTTCAAGCTAATTCTAGCATCCTACCACCACATTTATGCTCGTTATCATTTTAAAAGACATATTTCTGTAACTACAAGAATAAATCAAAAATTGTTGTTATTGTTGTTATGGATAAGACTTTAATATAAAGCATTGCCGATCTTCTCTAAGGGACCGAACATTAAAAGTTTCAGAGAAAAAATGGACTATTTCTTAGTCCATCGGAAAATCTAGTCACGAGACCATTTCTGCCATTTTCCCTTTCACGTATAAGTGGTGCCTCAAATTCTTCACATGACGTCCTACAAATAACAAATCTTCCTACAGAGGTGTCCTCCGACTTTGACGTCAGCTTCCCTCTCCGAGTGGCTACCTCGGCTTCGGTTGTCCGTGACATTCCCGACCTTCGAGCTTTTACTATCGCCTTTTGGATGAGGACCAGAGACACAGAGAACCCTGGGACACCCATTTCCTACTCGACCACTGACAGTGGAAAGGTATCTGTGCATGTGCACACGTGTGTTTCTGATGAGCATTTGTACCCAAGATTATTTGCGCATGCCTTATGGTTGTCCATACTAAGCATGAGATGTCATGTTAAGTTTCATATTCTTGTTTGCTGCGCTCTTTTGGTGATATAAATATCACCGGCACCAGCTTGAAGCACGCCAAAGAATATAACTATTTTTAAACATTTTATCTGCCACGACATGTGAATAAAATACAAAACTGCGGTTTCCATAACGTTTTCATCTATCTTACATTTAAACTCGAATCAAATATAGTGCTCAAAACGCAACTTGTTATGATTATGATTATGATTGTGATTACGGTTATGGCTGTGGTCGTGCTCGTGCTCGTGCTCGTGGTTATGATTATGATTATGATTATGATTGTGATTGTGATTGTGATTGTGATTGTGATTGTGATTGTGATTGTGATTGTGATTGTGATTGTGATTGCGATTGCGATTGCGATTGCGATTGTGATTATGATTGTGATTGTGATTATGATTATGATTATGGTTATTGTTATGATTATGATTATAATGTTGATTGTGATTATTATGATCATAACAATTATTTCTCTTTAGGTTGCCATACACCTTTATCACTTACCGATCCCAGCATCATCCCAGATTCTGCTTTTACCGCCTCCAGTTATGAAAAAGACCATGAACCGAAAGATCTTCGGGTTGGCGGCAAATATTGGACACATGTTTCTGGAGACTCGACTCCTTGGGTTCAAGTTGACCTTGGTGTCGTGACGGTCGTGGTTGAACTGTTGATACGAAGTAAATACTATTTCTTAAATGACTATCGCCTTCAATTCTCCGAGGATGGAAAGAGCTTTTTATCTTACAAAAATGGGAAGGTAATTTTTCTTTTAGCCTCCACGCAGACTATTATTCTCCTTCCCTACGAGAGGTCAGAGCGAACTAAAGTATATTTTATTACAAACATTGATAGGTCTTGGTTCAGATATAATATTATATAATTAAACCCGAGGCACAAAGGGTAAAATTGATTGAAATATGATGTTTTAGAAGTGATTGAGATGCAAAATATCTTGACTAAAAGTTGTAAGGTATTCTCCCGAGAATAATTGATGTTTGGTTCAATTTTAAATATTATACACATGATGTTTCATCTGAACCAGAATTTAGCGAGGGGGTTCGGAATGACTTAATGGGAACCGACGAATGCGTTTTTCAACAAATATGCTGTCAAAGGCAGTATGTCTTATGTATTTTTCTTGGGTTAGGCAAGAAAAAGATTTATTGTGGTTCCGGTGAAAAAACCAGGAGAAATTTGGGGTTGGTCGGGATTACTATTATATTTCATGTTTTCTCATAACATAGTTGACCAAGCTGATAACTATCATTGCAGTTTCAGCCACACCTTGGATGACGCGCACAGGGATGATCTATGTGATCTGATATCCACTGTGCGACTATTCGCTCCAGTGGTTCTGTATTGTTAGTTCGAGTTAAGGCCTGTTCACACTAGAGACGCAAACGCAGACGCAGACGCAAGAACAGAAAATACAAGTGTGAATGTAAGTGACGCAGACGCAGACACAAGAAAAAAGGAAACTTTCCTCTTTCTTGCGCACGCCTTGCGCTTGCGTTTGCTCTTGCTTCAAGAATTTTCTGGTGTGAAATGAGTTGAAACAAGCGCAGACGCAGGCGCAAGCAAAAGACAAAGACAATCACGCATGCGCAACCTCTTTGCTTGCGTCGCTTCCTTCACTTGCGTCCCCAGTGTGAATGTCCTTGCGCTTGCGTCTGCGTCTGCGTTTGTGCCCCTAGTGTGAACAGGCCGTTAGCGCTAAATGTAGAATTACTCTCGTAGAAAGGGCCGGGATAGAGCATTTCAAACACTGGCAGAAACTCTGGAGTAAACTTCCATCTAAGCTCAGAGATATTAATAAGCTAGAACATTTAGAAAAGAACTGCAAACACATAGTTTTTGATAATTTACGGGTTGGGAGACGTGAGGGGGGAAGGGTTAGTTAATATTGATTGAATGAGTGTATAGTGTTAATGTATATTTGATAGTAGGTTCTTGATATGATTCAATTTGACATCTGATTTGTAAATCGCAAATGAACAAAATTGAATGAAATATGCGCTAAATACAATTTTGTGTTGTTCTAAATAAACTTAAATAGTAATAATAATAACAATTATAATAATAATTATAATCATTATTATTATTATTATTATTGTATTATTATAATATTATAAAAAATAGTAATAATAGTAATAATAGTAATAATTATTGTTATTGTTTTATTATTATTGTTAATATTGTTATTATCACAGTCACCATGTTGTAAAACATTGGACGAATTTTATATAATGAAAGAGTTAGGCACAAACTTAACTTTCACACATTCCGTAAGTTTAGGAGAAACTGAGAAAACCCTATTTTTTACTTGTTTTCAGTGGTTGAAAAAATCGATATTTGATTTAAGACATGTTTTTGGGCCTCCTATTCATGCACGTTACATCCGAGTTTTTCCAAGGATCGAAAGGAGCTTGATACAAATGGAACTGTATGGCTGTCCACCGAAACGGGGTAAGAGGAATGTTTTAATTAACTAGCCCCTTATTTATATTTTGTTTTAAATACATATTGGATTGGATTTGGATTGGATTCTTTGTTTACGTTTTTCTTGCTAGAATCTGCTTGCTTTCTGTTTGTGTCTATTTTCCGTTTTATACGTGTTTTGTTTGGAGTCCTCAACTGTTAGAACTTACCTTTTAGTTGTTATTCAGTAAATGTATCAACTTTAAGGGTGGATCCGCCTAAAATGTTCTGCTATTTTATTGACCTGGGATTTAACCAAATGTTGCTGTTAAGAGAACGAAATCATGCCAATTCAAGATTACTCACCACCCCTCCCGCCTCAAAAGTCAAATGATGCGCCCCAAAGGAAAGAATAATCGCGGAAACCATCGAACGCGTAAAACAAGCACAAGACTCACGAGTTACCAGTCCTTCAAAACTTGCTTCTTCTACCGCCTTCTTGTCTGCTCATGCAGATTTGACCCCTAAGGAACCTGGAACGAGTACTTTGATTATTTGCTTGAATACAGCTCTTAAAACGTTCCTTGAGTGTGCTTCATGTCGAGAAAATGTCTAAACAAGCGAAAGAGCAAACGCAAGAAAAAGAAACTTTTGATCTTTGCACTTGTGATTGCTTTACTTATTGTTCTTGCATCAAAACCGTTTTCAAGATAAACAAGAGCTCTTGATCTTGCACGTGTTTCTCCACTTGTTCGCAACGCTGGTTAAAACCAGGCGTACAGGGGCGGTTTTGCTGTTGGTCCATACAAGACTACCGCTTTCCAAACTTGGTTCTTTTCATTCTTATTCAAAAGTGAGGTGATCAAGGCTTTTTAATTTGACTAAGAAACATTTTTGTCAGTTAAGCTGACTTATTATGGATCAAATGAATGCATTTTGGCGCAATATTATGTCAGCTGATAACTTATTCTACTGGCCAACACGCAGTTCGCTTCAGCTCTTGTAACTGTATTCTTTTTCTAACTTTCTTGAAATGAAGCCATCCGCATCTTACTTTGAACATTGTGCTTAAATCATTTGTAACAGAAGCTGTGTTTTTCTTTTTAAAGTTTTTATGCCGATCGACTGGAAAGATTTGCGAAAGATATACCGTGAAACATCCTCTTCGGTTTGATAATAAATTTCTGAATTGTTAGCAAAAATATGCAGAATCCAGTCGTAAAACTTACAAAGAGCACACATTACACGTACATTTACCGTTTTGCGATAAATATGAAGCTTGGAGGACCAAACAATCCTCCTGTCCGGCCCTTTTCTTCTTGTATATTTACATTAAGAAATAGCTCATTAAGATAAAGATATAGACGTTCCAAGAACTGTGCTAATCTCGGAGATTGCACTGGGAAAAACTAGATTTAGTAAGCTGAAATAATGAGTTAAACTAATCTCTTTATGGGCAATGAATAAGCAGTTTAACCCTATTCTGCACGGGGGTGCGGGGCTGGGGTGGGGGGCAGAAAGTGCCGGCGCTGATTTCAACCGTCGAGAACTTTCTTGATAATCAAGGTATAGCCACCAAATCTGGTAATTTTTCCCAAAACTTATTGGAAAACAAAATTCTAGAAAAAGTTTGAGTCAAGGGTATAAGTTGTTGCCATGGCAACGCCGTTTTCGACGCCATCTTTCGCCAAATATTGACTTTCTTAGTATTTTTCTCCAATTATTAACGAGATATTTCAAACAACTGATAATTCTTAGTCTTGAAGTTAATTACGCGATCTCTTTGGAACTTAGGTAGCTTTGCACGTGATATACAACGTCATAGGTATTGCGCAATACCCTTTTAAGAAATCCAAGATGGCGGCCATGTGTTTTGCACTGTGTCAAACTTTG
>JAOEHT020131944.1:0-12309 GCA_025448195.2 Parazoanthus atlanticus
CCCCCCTCATAAATAAGGAATGGTCCCTTATTACCGAGAAAGTCTACAAAAAATTGGCGATCATGATAAAATGGAATTTAGAGAAGATGAAAAAACCCGTTAAATCTAGCAGAAACAAGGGCGACAGACACATTTAAGTATGATTTAAATAAGTCTTATATAGATTGCAAAAACTAAAATCTTCAACGAATGACGGGTGAAGAGGTGGTTCAACCATTTGTTTGAACCCGTTTAACCAAAGGAAAGTTGCATAAAACAAGTAAGATTTTGACCGAAGCGCATTTGTTTTTAATCTCCGCGAGTACTTGAAAGCTCATTTATCGCGGTTTTTCATGTTGCAAGAAATATTTCCAAGCTCACTAATAAGAACATTTAACGAACAGCAGTTATTAAGTCATTGCACACACACTCAAGCGAATTAACGCTCGAGTCTAGGAGGCAATATAGGAAAAAAAAGGGAAAAAATGGTCAAAATTTCTCTTTTTGTCCTACGATCGCAAGTTATTAACGTTAATGTTTTCTTTTCATTGATAAGGTTACGTTACATGAATTTGTCATATATAATACATTGTGTACCGTAAATTAAGTGAATAACGACGTAAATATATCTAACTAAATAACTTGTGATTGTTACATCGTCTGATTTTCGTATTTCAATGATTTCATACGCTTGTCCAACATTGGCGTGTAGATAAATGATGAGAATTGAACACAAGTAGAGAAGTACAAATAATCCGGTTGAAGCTAAAATAACTTTAAAATTTTATATCCCGAGTAACCCAGTAGGCAGTATATTTCTTTGCACTTTCGTTAGTATTTCATATTGAATATGACTGGATATGTTTGATCGACTATATTGAGAATGAGAGCCGTACTTGTGTTGTAACACGAACTGATGCAATGTTATATATAAGCCCACGGGCATAGTTTAGATCTGTTCAGAGCCATTCTATACATACATCTTTTGAAACTATTGTGAAACATCAAATAACTGGCAGTGAGTTGAAGTGATATTTTCAATATTTGTCGCAGAGTATCGCCAAAAAGCAACGGCGGGAAAATGCCGGCAAAAATATTTATAATGCATTAAAAACACGAAGGGCTTTGTCATATCCCGCTCATTTCTCGAATCAGTTCAGATAATTCTTAAAACATCACTGGAACAATTCAATGTTGTTTTCAAACTGTCACTCTCGAATATATTTTGTTCGAGTGTTTAGAATACGATTTTCCCGTCAAATGAAAATATTCTAGCCTCTTCTGTGAAGGAGTACGAGCGGAGGATCAAAGTCAACAATAAAATGTAGATAAAAGTGTAAAAAATTCCTAGTACTTTGATTTAGTTTTGCAAATAAAACCAGAACTGATTCTCTAGCATTTTGCGACTGAGGGTTTTGAGAAACAAAAGATCTATTCTTGTCGCGGCGATCACTAGAATTCAGCCGCGACATCAACACTTGAAACACGATCACAAAAATACACGATGTACATTTTTTTGTTAGGGCTCTATTTTGGAACAGGATAACGAATATCAACCAGGGGGCATTTGCAGGATTAACGTCATTATCACAATTGTGAGTATTATTTTTACGAATACCAGCCTTGTAGCTCACCATTCGCATTATTTTTCCTAGTTTGTGTTTTTTTATCGCAGTTTTATAACTATTTACATACAACCAAAGGAATATATTATACTCGAGGGGGTTTATAACCGAGGAGAATTATAAACAAAGGAGCTTATAACTGAGGATAAAAGAACCTTATGGCCGAGGTGGCTTATAACCGAGGGGGACTATAACCAAAGTTCCTATGCCCAAGGAGGTTTAAATCAAACACTTGAAGCTTCAAACGCTTCAAACTTCCAACGGAAGGTGCTTATAACGAACGGACCTTATAACCGAAGGGAATTAGAAAGAGACTTTTTAAGAAAGTGGGCTCATAACCGAGGAAGTTTATGGCCAAAGGAAGTTTTACTCGAGAGGGACTACAACTGAGGGGGCTTTGGGGTGCTTATAACCGAAGGAGCTCCTTACGGAGCTGGCTTGCATCTGAAATGGCTTATAACCGCCGAGGTTTGTAACCAAGGGAGCTTATAGCAAAAGAAGCTTATATTCGTATGGACTTACAACCAAGGGACCTTATAAGTATCTATCAATATCAAGACAGGTGGGGGTGTGTGTAACAAAAAACTCTGGGGAATTTGACAGCAAGTAGTTTCCCTTGGTGGGAATATTTGATCGTTTTAACAAACATTCTAACAAGTGCCTAAAGCGAATGAGTCGCTGTTTGATCGTTAGCGTTTGACCTTGGGTAGGCGAAACTCGAACAGAAGCTCTTGTGTGAGTTCCTATGAGACATGATCAAACAGGCGACTTATAGGTGCATTTTAATCAAAGGGGCTTATAACCGAGTCGCTTACAGCTAAGGGAAACCCTTACCAAGGGGAGATATAATTAGAGTTGCTTATAACCAAAAGGGTTTACAACTAAAGAGCTTTTAATCGAGGGGGCTTAAAACGAAAGGAGCCGATAACCGAGGGAACTTAGAGCAAAAGACTTTATAATCTAGGGGGCTTATAACCGAGGTTGATTGTAACCGAGGAGGATTATAACAGAATGTATTTATAACCGAGGGGATTTTCAATTTGTGGGGCTTTTAACCAAAGGTGCTTATAATTGAGGAAGTATATTGCAGAGTGGGCTTATAAAAAGGCGTATAACCAAAAAGGTTTGTAAGCAAGGGAGTTTATAGCTAAATGAGCTTAAGGCCGAGGGAGCTTATAACCGAAGACACTTAGAACAATAAGAGCTCATAACCAAGCAGAGGCCTTATAACATATGAGCTTATAACCCCGGGGGGGGGTTGTAAGATGTCAGGAGAGCTCGTCGGAAAACCTAAATAAATACCCCCCAAAATGCCTGACCCTCAGATTTTGCTACCAAAAATATACCTCTCTGGTTTAAAAATACCCTAAAAATACCGGAATTTAATGCCTATAAAATGCAAGAGAGTGCACGACGAGGGTGCATCGTACACGTGTTTTTACCGCAGAAGAAAACAATTGCTGCCGCTTAGCGGATTTAAAACCACTTTCGGAAAATTGAGATCAGATCCTAATTAGCACCAGGATTACCCCTAAAAAATACCAGGTATTCTCAAAACTCAGATTTTGCCCGAGAAAACCCCTAAAAATTACTGGATCGCCAATTTCAACCCCTAAAAAATACGACGAGCTCCCCCGACATCCAACTATAGGGAGTATGCACCACCGGGCTTATAACCGAGAGGGCTTATAACCAAGCGGGTTTATAACGGAGAGGATTATACCTAAAGAAGCTTTTAACCGTGGGGATCATTCAACTTAGAACCAAGGGAGCTTATAATTGATATAGCTTTTAAACAGTGGTGCTTATAAACAAACGAGCTTATAACTGAGGGAGCTTTATTACCGAGAGGATTATAACCGAAAGGGCTGATAACCGAAAGGGATTATAACCGAGGGTGCTTTCAGCCGAGTGGACTTATAGCAGGGGGAGTTTATAAATGGGTGGGGGAGGAGGGGCTGATAACCGAGGGAGCTTGTAACCAAAGCAGCTTATAACCGAGGAAACTATAACTGAGTGGACTTATTACCGGAGGGACAGAATATATTTGGAACACCTTTTGCGCCTAAATATTGTTTTTGTCCCAGGGTCGCATTTGTTTTTATTCTCGGCTAGTACCCGAAGACCTATTTCTTCGGTTAATATCTCGAAGTTCATTTTATATCAGCCGAACTGTTGTGAATATTTAACGAACAGTAGTTGTTGCGTGGTTACACACATATGTTTATGATTTGATGGTAAATATACAATTTTTCTTGTTTAGGGTTCTAGTACAAAACGATATTTCAGTCATCGCCGATGGTGCATTTACGGAATTAAGATCGTTATCAATCTTGTGAGTAACATGTCTACGAATACCAGCCTGAAAAATCGTCATTCGCATTATTTTCTTTAATCTATGATTTCTTAACTACTAATTATTAATATTACCACCATTTTCCTTTTTACGTTAAGACATTTTAAAAACTAAAATTTATATTGGACTTGTTTTTTTTTATTTCTGTCAGTCAAACAGGCTGGGTATTTGAAGACAAATGCAACCAATTCACTGATGAAACAGATTTACCGACATGTACATCATCAAATGAAAACAGCACTACACTAAACATGCAACAAGCTAATTAGGTTTCTTCCAACACTTCCTCATTAGTTTGCAGCATGAATGGATATTTGGTAGCGGTGCTATACAAGTAACGTGACTGTACGGGCGGAAATAGTGAATTGGTCCGGAATTATTCATATATAATACTATGTATACCGTAAATTAAGTGAATAACGACGTAAAGATATCTAACTAAATAACTTGTTATTGTTACAACATCTGATTCTCATATTTCAATGATTCCTACGCTTGCTTTTCGAACACTTGCATGTAGAAAAGTGAGGAGAATTGAATACAAAGAGTGAAGACTGAAGTACAAGAATACCGGTTAAAGCTAAAGTGACTTTAGTAAAGTAAGATTTTATAATCCCGAGTAACCCAGTAGGCAGTACTTTTCTTTTAACTTTCGTTAGTATTTCAAATTGAATGTTTGATCGACTATATTGGAAAGAAAGCCGTGCGTGTGTTTTAATATGAACTGATGTATATTGTTCGACATCCGCGGACATAATTTAGATCTGTTCAGAGCCATTTCATACATACATTTGAAATTGTCCTAACTATACGTAAAAGACCGTTAAATTGAAACGTTTTTCGCCTTACATTAAATCGTTTTTAATCTTATATAGATAAAAATTCTTTGAACCAGATTTACACACAAGGCTAATTTATTGTGAAATTCCAAATAACTGGCAGTGAGTTGAACTGACTTTTTCAATATGTGTCACAGAGTATCGCAAAATAGCCTTGAAACGGAGGGGAAAATGCCGAAAACAACAATTCGAATGTATTAATCACAAGCGGGGCTTTGTCGCATCCCGGTCATTTCTCGAATCATTTCAGATAATCCCTAAAATAGCAGTGGAGCAACTCCTTGTCCTTTTCAACTTGTGTCACTATCGAATATATTTTAGCTTTTTCTTAAATTACGATGTTTCCGTCAAAACGGAATCATTCCAGCCTCTTATGTGAAGAGACTTTGAACGGAAGAACAAAGTCGACAAAAAATGTAGATAGGAGTGGAAATAATCCCTAGCATTTTGATTTAGTTCTGCAAATAAAACCAGAACTGATTCTCTAGCATTGTGCGACTGACGACTTTGAAACACCAAAGATGTGTTCTTGGTGCGGCGATCACTAGAAGGTTCAGCCGTGACGTCAACACTTGAAACACGATCACAAAAATACACTATGATACAGATTATAATCTGTCATTAAAATAGCTAACTTCGCAGGGATCTGTTCTCCATTTTTGGCCCAGGCGTTAATTCGTTTGAGTATATTTTTTGTTAGCTAATTTTAAAAGCTCATCTTTTCTTTGTTAGACTACTAGAAAACAACAGGATTACAATCATCACCAACGGCACATTTACAGGATTAACGTCGTTAACACTTTTGTGAGTATTAGTACTACGAATACCAGCCTCCTAGCTCGTCATTCGCCTTACTCTCCGTAAGCTATTGTTTTAATTGCAATTTCATAACTACTCAAATACTACCAAAGAATATGATAAACGAGGGGGCTTAAACCTAAAGGAGCTTGTAACCGAGGGTGTTTCTAACCGAAGGAGCTTAAACCGAAGGGGATTTAACGGAGGAGGTTTGTAACGAAAAGAACATATAACCGAGGGGCTCATAACGAAAAGAACTTGTAGCCTTTGGATCTTATAAGCAAAGAGGGTTTTTAACCGAGGGGCTTACAATCGAAGAGGTTCAATCGAGGTGTTACAATCGAGGGTGGTTATAACCAAAGTAGCTTATGGCGGAGTAAAAATAGTACGTATACCGATGAGGCTTTTAACTAAAGCGATTTATAAGGAAGAGGAATAAGCACCGCAGAAGCTTATAACTGAAGGTGCTTACAAACGAGGGAGCTTAGAACCGAGGAGGTAAGAAACCAAAGCAGCTTAAAACCGATAGGGCTAATAACAGGAACTTATTAACTAATGCAGCTAGTGATTGAGGGGGCTTATGACCGAGGAGGCTTTTATCCAAAGGGCTTATAATCCGAGGGGGCTTATAAACAAAGGGGCTGGTAACCGCAGGAGCTTGTACACATGTCAAGTTAAACCGGAAAAGAAGGGGCAGGCGTGGCATATGTGGGGGAATTAATAGAAAGTAACTACCCGTGATGGGGATATTTAGTCGATTAGATAGGTTTTTTGACAAGTTTCTACACCAATTAAATCACCTATTATTATCGTTAGTGTTTGTCTAGGACGAACGGAAATTGAAAATAATTTCTTGTCTGAGTTCAAATGCTCAGCCATTGCTCTGCCCTACCCCCTTATTAAGAGTGGTAGGATTCGTTACAACCAAAGGGATTTAAAACCGAGGAACACTATAACCTAGGAACTTATAACTGAAGCAGCTTATAACCGGCGCTGGGATCAATGAATCTATAACCGAGGGAGCTTTTAAACAATGGGGCTTACAGCCAAGGGGGCTAATAACTGAGGGGGTAATGTACCCAAAGAAGCTTGTAACCGTGGGGATCAATCAACTTATAACCGAGGGATCGAGCTTATAACCGAGGTAGCTTTTAAGCGATGCGGCTTATAAACAAAGGAGCTTATAACTGAGGGAGCTTATTACCGAGAGGACTATATCCGAAAGGGTTTATAACCGAGCGTTCTTTCAACCAAGTGGACTTATAACAAGGAAAGCTTGTAACTAAGGGGGTTTGTAACAAAAGCAGCTTTAATCGAGGAACTTATAACTGAGTGAACTTATTACCGGATGGGATCAAAATCATAGAAATTTATAACGGAAGGGTTTTATAACCGCTTAGATTTAGTACTGAGAGGGCTTATATCCGAAGGAGATTATAATCGAGAGGAGTTATAAACAAGGGTTCACAACCGAAGTGGCTTTTAAATGAGGTTTCCAGGGTTGTAATATACAAGTGAGTTTATATTTGAAAGGGCTAATAACAGAGGCAACTCATAACCGATCGAGCTGATATCCGAAAGGAATGTGACGTATGCCGCTTACAGCCGAGTGGCTTAAATGACAAGCGGCTCATAAGCGAATAGGCTTATAACCGAGGTTGGTTTAAAACAAGGGTGCCTATGCCAAAAAGTGCTTAAAATCGATCGAGGGTGCTTATGAGATAAGAGGTAACATCCAAGTGAGCAAATAAACGAAAGACCTTATTTTTGAAAGAGCTTATACCCGAAAGGGCTTACAACAGAGGTGGCTTCTAACCGAGGAAGCAAAAAACCGAGGCGCTTAAATCCAGGCAAGCTGAGAAGAGATACAGACTATATACGGGCAATTATGGCTTTATAATCTAATCTAATCTAATCTAATCTAATCTAATCTAATCTAATCTAATCTAATCTAATCTAATCTATTCTATTCTATTCTATTGTATTCTATTGTATTCTATTGTATTGTATTGTATTGTATTGTATTCTATAAAGATCATAGACACCGTTAAGTCTAGTAGAAAGATGTTTTCTTCATTATTGAAACAAGAGCGATAGAAGCATTGAGTTTGAATTGCACTTTCTAATGTGCTAGATTGTAAACACAAGTAGCTCTAACAAAAATGTTTTCTTTCTTTGGTTTCATCTAGACACCTCTCGGCAACTGATAAAGGGTTGGCTCACACAGTTTGATCGAACTCCTTTAAACAAAAGAAAAACGCATAAAACACGTAGATTTTGACCAAAACAGTAGCAAATTTATTGAAAAATGTAACAATCGAAGCCTCAGAAGTTGTTTGGAACCCACATTGCCGCTAATTCCTGTCTCCGCCCCAGCGTTGCATTTGTTTTTAATCGCGGCTAGTACCTGAAGACCTATTTTACGCTGGTCTTTTTGTGTGTAAATAGTTTGAAGTTCACCCTCAAATCAGCTAACCCGATATGAATATTTAACGAACAACAGATGTTGAGTGATTACACACATATGTTTATGGGTTGATGATAAATAAATATTTTTTTTGTTAGGATTCTAACAGGAAACAGTATTACAGTCATCGCCGAGGGTGCATTTAGGGATTTAGGATTGTTATCACAGTTGTGAGTAACAATTCTACGAATACCATCCTGATAACTCCCCTTGTAGAAACAGACGTATCTGTTTCGTATTGGATATGTATTTGTGCAATAATTGTCTGGATATTTGTTGTGTATTTTTACACTATTTGTACAGTATTTTTAAGGTATTTGTTCTGTATTTGGTAACCTGTATTTGCTTGATATTTGAAAGAAATTTGTGCAATATTTTATTCGTAGATAAATGAAACACTCCAAATACAAATTAAATACATACCAAACAATGAACAAATACGAAACAAATAAAACTAGAAGGTTACGAGTGCGACACTATCTCGCCATCAGATGTATTTGTTTTGTATTTGCAGAGTGTTTAGCCTGTATTTGATTTGTATTTGTATTGTTTCATTTAACTACGAAAAAAATATTGCACAAATGTTCACCAAATACCAAACAAATACGTTCGTCAACAGGCGCAACAAATCCAGTACTTTACAAATACCAGGCAAATATCGTTCAGTTAATAAGACAAATGCAGTTTTGCAATACGAATAGCCTGACGAGGAGCCGCGCCGTATTTGTTATATATTTGTTTCATATTTTGTTTGTATTTAACAAACTACTTGCATGGAGAGTGGATCGTATTCATGGTGTGTGGTCTTAACAAACGTATTTGTACAATATTTGTGTTGTATTTGGATATCATTTGCTCCATATTTGAACAGTATTTTAACTACAATATTTGTTAGTTATTTTTTTTTGTATTTGTAACGTATTTCTGCATCTGATATAAAATATTTGACTAGTATTTGACCAATATTTGCATCGAATTTGCTTCATAAAAACTATTTAGAATTTTGCGAATCGTATTTGCGGCGTGTGTTCCTAACAAACGTATTTGTGCAATATTTGTGTTGCATTTGGATATCATTTACTCCATATATTTGAACAGTATTTTAACTAGAAACTGGCATTCAGTACAATTTTTATTTTACCTTTAACGACAACAGTATTTGTACAATAATTGTTTCATATTTGATAGTTACTTGTTTTGTATTTGTAACGTATTTCTGCATCTGATTCAAAATTTTTGACTAGTATTTGACCAATATTTGCATCGAATTTGCTCGATACTAAAAAAGTATTTAGAATTTTAGTAGTAATGTAATGGATCGATACAAGTCCATTTCCGTATAGCATGCGGTGTTTGCAGGTATACGATAATCAATTCACAAATTATATAGTTACTGGCTGCGCAGGATTCCTGACGAGTACAACAGAGCTGCTCGCGTCGTTTCACTTCTAAATTTGAACTGTATTCGTTTTCACATATATGAATAATTAATCTTAATTAGTGTCTCTTATCTTCCTGGGTCTTCCAGGCTTTCCCTTGGGTTTGTTTGGATCTGTAACGTTTCGTCCAGCTGAAATTAGTCCAAAATATTCAATCAATCAATCAATCAATCAATCAATCTTTATTATTTCAATCCCATCCAAGAGAATTTACATATGTTTAACAATAAATAATTGTAAATATTAATACATAATAGTTGTAATAGTTGTATATAAAAGATACTATAGAGATTCATATATATATAAAAGAATAACATATAAAAGTTGGAATTTACATGTTACAATAAAGTCAAGTACTGTAGTTATATAATGCTTGTAGAATAAGTTTGTTTCTCAAGGATGGTTGGCAGCTCAAAAAGAAACCAAAGGCTTATATTTTTATATCCAATCTTATATTCTTATATTCAATCATCAATGAGTTTGTTGAGATCATATCTTTTCCTTGTACATGTTTATTTCAGTTTTGAAAGGTTTCCTCTAAACACGTTGGTAACTTCCATATTATACAGCTGTCTGCTACAATATACTTTTAGTTTAATGACCTTATCTTGACAACCCTGTTTATACAGCCACCCTGTTAATATGGCTACCCTATTAATACAGCCACTTTTTTGTGGCACCATTTTGGCCACATATTAACAGGGTTCCACTGTATATGTATGATCATAAAACTGTACTAGAATGATGAAACTGGATTGGATGCTAAAAGAAAAGACAACTGAAGATTTGGGGAATTCTTGGTAAACAATAACACTTTACTAAGACCAACACTAACCATTTTATCCAGGGTGGTTGGCTAGGTATTTCTGGTAGTTCAGTTTGCCATGCAGTGCATGGCGGATTTGGTGAGCGGTTTTAGCCTATGCTCCAGGCATCTTAGCAACAAGTGCATAGTCTGCAGTAACAAGATTAACCAAATGTTTAATGCTGTGCATTTTAATTGCTACCGTATAACATACACCTAAAATACGTAATCAATGAAGGGCACTGTTGTAAGTAGAATTTTTCATATGGGAGCTGGTGATCACGCAGATAAGCAACATACTATTTTCCAAATGTTCAAACTGCAATTCCCCAATCAGTATAGGGATGGAAATAGGTAATTCCACAATGACAATACTGGCCTTGACAAAAATTGGTTTTTATACAGTGTAACCTTGGGCATTTTACTTACATGTAGCACTATCATACAAAGTGACGTTCTTGCTGCTTAAAGTTTCAGCATGTTCTAGAGACTGAATGAATTTGTTCTAAAGAAAATGTTAGGTTTGATCACTTGTCAAATTATATGATGAGTGGTGATGTATTACACTAACCTTGTATTGTACCAACAATATCTTGGTCTAGGTCCCCAAGTTTCTTCCCCTCGCGTTCCTGGTCAGGATAAAAACGGCATAGCAGGCTGACAGCCAGTGCAGTGCGTGTAGTTGAGGCTACCAGACATGCATTGATAGCAATGGGGTCTATGTAGACCCCTCTTCCCAAGTCTTTCCACTATAGAAATGACAACAATTAGTATAGAAGCATTGATGGAAACAATTACTATAAAAGTAAACTAAAAGCATTTCACGCTTTGTTAAACCTACCCCCATGAGAACAGCAACCCTTGGGGAAACTTTACCATATCTGGCATTTGCCACTTCTGGTGTTGCCATTTCTCTGCTTGTTTCTACAAGAAAAACATCATAAAATAAAAAGCATATTGGTCATGTGATTTTAAAAATGGAAGAACATATACAAGAGGCAAGCAAAGTAATGTACCCTGCAAATGAGGAATTCAATTACTGTTAGGATTTCAGGGGGACTCATGGAGGATCTCCCTTTTCTAGAATGATAGTCAAACAAATAGAATGATAGATATGCCATAAACAAGTACATGTAGGATCATCGTCATCATGGCCAATTAATACACTGCAGGCAAACACGAACCTGTGATATTACTGTTGGATTGCTTTAGGGAACTGACAACCCCCTCCAACTCCTTTATTTTGGCCTCTAAGGCCCGTTTTTCTTCTGCGCACTTTTCGCTGAAGCACTTTGGGGTCTTGCCCCCAAAAGTTGGTCTTGGTGGCACTGTCAACCCATGCTGCTGCTGCTTGTTTTGCATGCAGTTACCTGCCTCTGCCACAGTTGCTCGTTTGGGTGGTGGGGAAATTTCTTCCAGTTCGCTGCTGATGTCAGACTCATCACCATCCATTGGTTTGGCATGGCCAGATGTGATGATTTCGAGTAGCCCATCTGGATCATATGGGCCTTCTAGAGGGAGGAGGTGTACAGTGTTAACAGTCCTGTTGTTTATTTGTGCACCCTTGTCTGGAGAGACATATTCCTTACAAATATCCCTAAAGAACCACATAATATCTCCAAATCTCAAGCACCAAACGTTTTAAGTACCACTCTGGAAAAAGTTGAATCCTTTGAACAGCACATCGACATGAGAAAACACTGGTCAGGAACTTTCATAATAATCAGTTGAACACCTACCTGGACCCACTTGAGTAACTTGGGGCTGACCTGCATCTGGTTGCACTGTCTTCCTTTTCTTAGTTTTTTCTAGAAAAGTTACAGTTAGCAGTTACGTTAAGGTACAGTAATCGGTGAACTACTAAAGCTATAATAAAACTAATATGTAGAACAGCTTCTGTGAGCACCTTAACCCTTTCACTTCGAGAAGTGCCAAAATGATGAGTTAATTCTCATTACTTTTTTCATATATTTTCTATTAATAGGTTGGGAGAATTTTATC
>JAOEHT020132006.1:0-12308 GCA_025448195.2 Parazoanthus atlanticus
AAATGACTAACATTTTAGTACGACGCAATTACATTTGTGGTACTTTCAATTGGAAGAGCATGTAGATGATGGTGAATAACTACATCTTGTTTTCAAAATAGTTCAGTTTGTTGGAAACAAACCCCTGACCCCGGGGGGTGGGGGGTGGGTGGGTACTCCCATATATAAGTTATAGGGACATGCCACCCTTCAGGGTACATGTACGCTTTTTTGACCTTCAGATCATAAACAGGATACAGTTGTATAAAATTTTTGGAGTTTCGACAGAAGGATATTGATAAACATTAAATGTCTTCTGATCTATTTAAAACTCACAATGGCAACTGTGCATGCCAGCAGTTAAAGAAAGCCATAGCCAATACATGTACATGTAAGCCAAAAGTTGGAAGTTGTTTGACTTTGAACTTCTTTGTGTTGTTATGCAAATCACTTTGTACGAAAACAAAACTAAGGTTCCGTGTATACACTGTAATGTGCATCTTGAAGGCAAAATTTGTGTGAAAAAACTATGAACAGGTAAATATGGTATATACATGCACAGGGTTGTCAATAGAAGCAAGCAACCGGTGAATTTGACTGCTTTTTGTGATGTGGGTTTGTGGGCCAGCAAACTCGTACAGATCATGCCATCTACTTTGACAGGTTGGCCTCCTACTTCAATACCTAACGACAACCCTGTTATATTATGAATGAATTTTGATATTATCAGTTATGTAATTTAGTCATAAAATATTTAGTCGGTTAGCTTCTTCTTTTTTATCAAAAATGTAATGATCCAGTAGGCAGTTTTTGTTGTTTTGTTTTTAAAGAGCGAAACTTTTTTGTTTGACTGAGAAGTAATCAAATGAATACTATGTGAATTTTTTTATTTACTATAATTCAAAATATATTAATATGTACATGTAGCCTGGAGGATTTGATGTGGAACAGATGAAAGCAGTGAGGGATTAACTACTTTAAATTGGCAATTGCAAGAATGCTTGAAATGGTCAGGATCATTTCATTATTCAAGATAAAAGTACGAGAAAAAAATACAGTTACTGTATGGTTATCAGGCTTGATTATGGTAATAGTCAGGTGGCAACCAACATCTGTTTTGCATGGCCTGATATGCTTTTAATGGGAAAAGTATGTGCATGTACTGAGTGCATTTATTTAATGTTATTGTATTTTCTACTGTTTAATTTCAAAATGCGAGTGGCTGTGAATAATTATATACAATGTACAATGTACATAATACTGAAACGTATGTCAAGCATATGTTAATACACCCTGGAGCATTTTTACTGGAAGTCCACCCTTAGGTTACAGCATAATACCATTTTCTAAGTGATGATTTGAGCTAAGCAAGTTTAACACAAACAATTATATTAACTAATTACTATTCAATGATTCTCTGTATTTGATTCTTCTTGGTAACTTTCCAATGCAACATTTAAATTTTGTAAACAAAGGAAGAAAAACATGCAACAACAAAAACATATAAGATATGGTTATTTGTTGCTTTTAACTATTAAAATTAATCACTGTCAAGTTCTAAAGCCAGGGAAAAAGGCTAATTTCCAGAGGATGTACGGTTAAATAGTACTTTTAATCATTTATTCAGTTTTGCTTATGTACATGTATGAAACAACAACAGAGCCTGTTACAACTGCCATCATGTGAATATAATTAATAAATGTACTTACTGGTGATCCTCGCGAGGTCCAGCCCCATTTAACCCCTTCAATAGGAAATTTATATATGATACCTGTACAACAAGATGAAACAAAAAAAAAATTCAAAACTATAATAATTATAGTAATAACCAGGCTGAGAATAGAACCAGAAACTCAAAATTAATATAAGATCTGACTCACGATTATTCTGACTCACAAATGTGATAGAAATGTTGGAAATACATGTAGTGAGACTTTCATACTGTTAATAAGTTGCCACATAGTATTACATGTATTAAGTTAACTAAAAATAATTTGTAGCCTAAACTGGGCCTTACCATACATGTATGCTTTGTATCATGTAATTTATTAATAGATTGAAGAAGAGATACCTTTGATCTCACAGATTCACTGCAAGATGAACAAAATTTGGAAAGGAAATATGAACCAGCTGACATGAAGTGGAATGTAAATCCAAATTCAATGCTTCTGCAAGAAAATGGCTGGCAATTATGTGGCAGATTGTTTAGATCATACAGTACCTATATGCTACAGTGTTTTTGATTAATCCTTAAACATTTAGGCTTTTTGGAGAAACACCAATGTTTATGTGGGGGGGGGGGGTCATTCGGAACCCCCCATGATTTTTGAAATGGTTACAGATAAAAGCTGGCCATCTGGCATGCAAGCATCTTTGCCCTTGCTAATTACAGTATTTTCCATGACAACAATTAAATTTTAATTAAGAACTGTTGCTATGGCAACAGTCATTGGACAACATGTTTGCCATCTTGGCTGCCATCTTGGATTTTTTGAAAATTGTATTTTTAGCAAATTTCCAGCAAATTTCCTTGAAATTAACAGAAAACATGTATTTATTGGCTGAAATAGAAAAATATTTAAAAAAAATTTATGAACAAATTTTGTAAAAAATTTCCATTTTTGATTCAAACTTTAATTTGCATAATTAATTTTGAATAAATTATAAAGGATGACGTTATCCAATTAATGTCAGAAGATATGTCCTTAATTGGACTACAGGTAAGTACTGCAAGTTTCATTTTAATTGCTGCAAAGCTTCAGATTTTAGGTTGGAAAAATCTTGGGGAGGGGGGGGGGGGGTCCATTCGACCCCCCTCCTTACAAAGGTTTAAGGGTTAAATCTGATAAGGTATTGTTCCAATTTGAAGTGAAAAGAGAGAAAAAGGAAAGAAAAGACTGTATTTACTTCAGGGAGAAAAAGAAGAAAATAAAGGCAAATAGTTCGAGATGCAGTACATTTGGAACACACAAAACAAAGATACATGTATGGAGTGGAAACCTCGACTCGGGTGCCTCTCATGCCCAAAGTAATTATACATGGATTGCATAAACTGGTCTTAAGTCTAAGAAATGCAAAACCACAAAATCCAAAGTTGTCCTAACTTTTGAACTAGTTGTAAAACACCTATCAAGACCATTCTGTTCGTGTATACAATAATAACGCAGTGTTTGGGTTTAATTACATGTACAGGCCGTGATAGTATTGATCAAAACTCAAAAAATGAGAGTTTTCACACTTTCAACAACTTGAATAATTATTTTGTTGTTCGAAACATGGCCAAATTATAATTACACGTGTCATGGTACAAGGAAGCACCTTATAGTTTTAGAACACTACTCAACTTGAGTTTTAAAATAGCTACTGTATTTGAACAGAACTGGTACAAGTTATCTTTGACAAGTGTCACAAAGCTGGACTTAGAACAAATATCAAGCTGTGATGTCAAGAGATATATTCATCTGCAAGTTCTCTTATCTGCAATACATTATGATAGATTATTGAAACTGATCAGAATCAGGATTCTCTAATCTCAACATAAAAATTTCCTTAACATCTCTAATCACGCATTACTAAAATTTTTAAAATGCAAGAATTTATTAAATATTATAATCATCTTGAGGGAAAAAGATAGCAAAAAAGATAACTTACAAAATACATCTAATCTACCATGTCAATTAAAAACGCATATGGTAGTCTTGTTTCTTGTAGAGTCATCCTATTTGTAGACTCGCTGTTTTCAAAATCAGCCAGTTGCTGCTGCAAAATTATTGTTATAAATTGTTATAAATTATAGCCAAACAGTATAAAAATTAAGAAAACAAGAAAGAAAGCCAAGTCACCGGTACATGTAAGTTATAAAGGAAAAACAGTGAACAAAAGCAGTTGTACAAAACCTGAAAAAGGCATAATTATAGCATTTACATCTTTCTACATCTGCATGGGCAGATTTGTACACTGTTTATTCACATACTTAGTATTCAAAATAATACATTGTTTTAAACTGTACCGAATACAGTGGTGTTGATTTGAGTTACAGCTGTCTGCTTGTGGGGGAAAACTACACCTTAAGCACTCTGAAGAATTCTAATTTGAATATTTCTTGTTCACACAATAATAAACAACACAGAGACAGGGAATGACCTGTTAGAGCTTTTACTATCAGTTAAATTGATAAAATGCACCCTGCAGAGGAAAAGAATCGCAAATCCATACAAAGATATAGGGATTACACTGTAATATTAAAGAAGGTTTGTTAACTTGTACATTTATATAGAACGATTTTTTCCCCATGGGCACTTGAGTGGCATGTGGAATATTTAATTATTTCAAACCACCACATCAGTGCATTTGCAGACGAAAAAAAGGTCTAACACAAAGAAACGGCAGCAAGGCTAAACGCCATGATAACAAATAGAAAACATTAATCAATTTAGTCTTTAATAAGGAAGAAAAGTTTGTAAAAACTCACTCATTTGTATTGTTCAAATCTGTTTTAAAAACCTCTTTCAGGGTGGCTATTTGCATATATCTAAAATTCAGTAGCAGAGAATAACGAAAGTTAAACGATCTAGCATCGAGAAATATATTTTGTAGTGTCGCTTTTTTCCAACGTGTTGTAGATTTCTTTGTCAATATCAATTTTTTCGTTTGACAGCTTTTGTTTGACATATGTAAAGTCGAAAAGATATATTCTTTAATCTAACCACTGGCGTCATCCAACTCAAAATTAAGATATACCTTTTTCTATATTTCCTCTTATCGCTAGTACGTTTATTTTTTTATCAACATCTGAATAATTCACCTATTGTCGCGTTGAAATGATGGTAAAAATCATCAACTGAAAGCCTGCTTATGACGCTCTGACAAACGTAATCAACTTCTTCAATAACCTTCTAATATCTTCAATGTCGGCTTATCTTTGAAACGAAAATTCTCTCGTACTTGAGAAAAACAGCGGCTTTTAAGCTCTCTGATCCTTTCCTCTTGACAAAGCCACAAGCAAAGCTTGACGAAATCCTTCAAAGCCGCACCTCAAACACATAACCAGAATGTAAACATTTCATCGAAGAGGCTTGTTCAAATACTCGCAACAGAATCATTACACAACACCAACTCAACAAACAATAAATCGTTGGTGAACTTTGGGTTAACATTCACGCTTTCGTTTAAACATTCGGGTGACATCTTCAATTTGAAATTCCTTCTTTTAGAGTTCGAATTATGAGTAACAAACAAAAGTAAAGAAAGCGACTGAGCTTGCAAGTATCGACAGCGCATTTCCGTTCTTATTCTTTGCTTCAGTTTTTTAGACTGAAGCGCTTTCAAGGTTACTTCGTCCTTGCTCAATATTTACTCACGTTTTTCTCCCTGTACTCTCGATATCCAAAGGCCACAAAGAAGTAAGGTCAAAGCAAAATATTCCATTCTTGATAGAAGTTTTTAAACAAACACAATTTTAACCCATCCCATGATTCTCTGACGACAACAGCGAGGTAGGTAGTGCTTTCAAAATCCGATCCGTGCCTCCGCTGGCCAACAATCAATCGCGAACCTGCTTCTGCGCAGAACGGAAATGATTAATATCAGCTGCTGCTTCCGGTCTGAAAAAAAATCCTTTGTACTCCCTTGCTCAAATCAAAACACGAAACAAGCAAATTTCTTTGAAACGTTTCCTGCTCAAAAGCTATACGTGAGGTGATATTGAACTAGCGACAGACAAGATAAAAGAGCACGTGGCAATGATATTGAGAGGAACTGACTCGAAGACGTCTCTTGATGATGATGATGTATGGCTTTCAGTTTTGTTTAACCTTTCAAGTGGGCCTCAGCTTCACACAAACCAAACAAAGGTTTGAAATTTGATTATTTATATTTTGTCTTGAGGGTGCTGGCGAGAATTCTAAGAAATCTGCTGAGATTCCTGTTTGAGCGGGGGTGGAACAATGCGGAAAAATGAAAGAAATTTTCTGGCACATTTCAACACTGGTGGGGGGCGAAAGATGGGCGACAAGTTGTGTCGGGCCGCCTAACGCAAAAGGACAACACGTGAAACGCTTCAGTTCAGTGCCGCGATTTTTTAATAGAGACTTCGAAGGGCACATATTTCATCACGAACTTGTGCATCGCATGTACAAGAAAACTGACATAAGAATACAAACTCACTTCGCAGGCCAGTAGATTTGCCTTTGGCCTGCACCTTGAATTTACTGACATTCGAAACTGTGTTCGATTTAAACGTTGGTATTAAAAGTCTAAAAAGCCCATGATCCCTTTAAAAAGGTCGAACTCCGATGAGCTAATTTAATTTGGGCGGTCGTTTTTCTAGAAACAAATAACTGAAATAATTTAAAGTCCATCTGAAACACCAGTTTCAAAATTCGACTTCCCATTCGGTTTTTATTTTCCATTTTTGTTTCCATGAAAGCACTGCTACCAGTCACATTCTATCCTTAATAAGTAATGTCTATTGAAAAATTTTGTATCTGCATCCAAAAGACAAAAGGAATCAATCACAAACCATCAGAGGAACAAGAAAAAAAATGAAAAAAATACAAGGGTGGAAGCAATTGTCAATTAATTACCGAGGCCTTTTTCAGTTTATATATGACAAAGCTGGCGCATAACCCTGTGTGTGCTTCCGTGTCTAGTCTAAGTCAGTTCGTTTGGTTGGTCAGTGTCACTGTTTGTTCGCTTTCCGAGTTTTTTTTTCATAAAATAGCACCGAAGAGGTCAAACTACAAAGCATGAACTAGTCTGTACCCTTAAAATAGATTATAAAGTACATCCTATTATCATGATTGAGCTCGGAGATGACCTCGTGGCAGAACAGAGCTGCGATGCGACCGGTCGCAGCCTCACCTGGGTGATTGATAAGATTTCATATCATTTCATCGCATCTGGCCGAGAGACAACAGTTTAAAACCGTCTTCTCTCTACTTATCGTTTTGGTTTTCGCATGGGGATGGTGGTAAACCAACAAATGTTTGCTCACCACAAAATGTTTGCTTTGCGTCTGCCAACAGTCCTGTCTTAATCTTTTGACTTTTGACCATTCTTTTCCGCGACAATTAACACTTTCGCGCCCACATTTGTGTATTTCCCGCATGAAGGGCCATGCAACAGAAACGTGCGCGACACAAGCTTGCTACAAAATGGGAAATTCAATTTATCTTTTATCAGCTGTATAAACAGAACTTTTATCTTCCTTTCTTTGGCTTCCACCTTTATTGAACAAAATATTTTAGCAAATCAAAAACAGATAAAACGCATAATAGCTCAAGCGGACTCCTTCTGTTTTTCAAATGCCATTTTAGAATGTACTAATCCTAAAATTGGATTGCAGCGAATCGTTGAATGCTTCTAAAATTACCTTCGTTTGTCTTTTGCAGTTATTCGATAGAAAGCAGAGAGAGGTTTCGATTTGAAAGTTGTATAGAACCCAGAGGCGATTATTAGTGCGGCTGAACTTTTAAAAATAGTGGAGTTTAGTGTTTCACCAAAGCCAAAGGGGACACAAAATGATTATTAAATGATAGATTGAACGATAACGGAAGAGCTAGAAGCAATAGTTTTTGCAATTGCTAGCATTTTTATACAATTATAAGAGTATTTTTGATGTCTGATTAATCTAGTAACGATTACCTTAATCTAATTATATCTGAGTATATAAAATGAGGCCCGCTTTCAGTAAATTTTAGCGTAACTTCAGAACTGATCGATATGCCGAGCTCTGTTTAGGCTCTGCATCTTGTTGTTGATAGTTTTTATCGTTCAGTTGTTATTTCCTGTGGTTGGCAAAGCAGCTACCTTTCTGCTGTTTATATTATGTTTTCCTAAAACTGAGGGCAGTAAGACTCTCACTCTTTTTGAAATTATTCGCTCCGTTTTATCATCGATCTATTTTGTTGTCTGAAATATGAAAAAAAAAATCGTTCAAAGTGACGACAAATGAAAACTATTTAATGATGCACTGATATTGTCGGCTTCGCAAAATAGAATAATATCATGTTTGCAGCTGAAAGAGAACCCGAAGGGGAAGATCGGAAATGGGTATTTACTGTGTCTTTAAAGATAAGGGAACTTTTGCCTCAGGCTACTTTATGGCGCGACGAACAAATTATCAAATGCGACCAAGACAAGAGCTGATGGAGGTATTTTGGCTTTAGCCTGACAGCTTTCTGAAATAAATGTGCTTCGGTGATGTATGATTTGTTTCCACTCTGCAATTTAGAAACTTTGCCAGAGGCCTTCATATATACTGGCTTTATAACAAAAACACAATATACTTGTGAAGACGCAATTTATAAGGCCGGGAAAATATATTTTGTAATAGACCTTTGAAATCTGTTTTTGTCATTTTTTCGTTAAAAGAACGGCTGACGTTGCAAGCCAGACGATATTGAGCGAGTTGAGACCGATAACAAATTGATAAGGAAGCTTTAACTCCACCGGACTAAAAAGATTTAGGGATAATCCACAACTGAGCACACTCAAATACGAGAGCTCTAGAGATCTAGAAAAAACAAACCATAAAAACAACAATTTATAACCTGCTGTGAAAACACTCAATAAAGTGGCAACTAGTGAAATACGAGTCACTGTAATCCAGTGCTAGATAATTAGACAACGGACTCCGAAAATAGAATCGATTATACATTTATTAATGGTCATCCCGTAATACACCGCAAGCGTGTGAGAAAAACGGCGTATAAGCTTTAGCTTCTCGACGATTCCTTGAAACTCTTGTAAAAAGGGCGTGCGATACTAATTTTAATGGTTTCCTGGGAAAACGACTAATATATACACACCACCAACTACTTCAGTCAAAATCGTTTTAAAACTGATCGAAATATGTTTTTGTCATTTGGCGCTCTTGCCAGTCTTGGGAACCCATGCGTCGGTTGATTAAGTACCCTTTTCGGCGTTTTCTCTGTCAAAGCCCTTCGCTTTTCTTCCTCATTAGAGACAGTTTAATTAAGACAAGTGAACATGCAATATATTTCTAGTTTTTCTTGAAGGTCGTTTTCGGCGCTCCGTGGGGCAATATTATCCAAATTATTGCTTATCAGTAACAAAAATGCTTTTTGAGACGATTGCTTTCTTAAAATTACGTAAAACACTGATGCAGCCACGCACTTCAGATAATCTGCCGACATCCTACATAGTTGTTCAGAAGGTAGAACGGAGTTCAGTCAGTCGGTAAATTTAGTAATACTTTAAGCGGTAAAAAGTCACTCGTTTTGATCCCACAAGAAGTTTTAACTCTCTTGAGCAGCCAGAGCCAGATAAATCAATTTCAGGGAATAAAATGACCAATTTATTACTGAAAAGATACTTTCATCCGATGCCCAATTTGTATCAGCCCGAAAAAAGGTATTTCATCAGTTTCTATGTAACAGCCTGAATATTCATGCCGGATGGGGTTTTTCAAGTTTTTCTTTCATATGGGCAAAATGCCCATTGTGTCAAGGTCAGCTGGACTGATTATCAAGAAATATTAAGGTTGTGGTTAGCATAACAAAACCTGCTGCTGAATCACGATATGTCGAATCTGTCTCCGTGTCTGCACGACTACAAGTTAAGTATATCAAATAGGTGTATACAAAACACCATTCAAACAAACAAACTATCAAAACTCTAGTTTTACTTGTTCATCTAGCCAATCTTAGCGGTGACTCATACATGTCAAACATGCAAGTTGCTGTAATCGATCAATATTTTTAAGACTGGTGTGTTGTTGTTACGGCAGTTCAAACCAAAAATGGAAACTGATTTCATGGGAAAACCAATTAGACGAAGTTAATTATACTGTCATTACTGGGGACAAAGCTGAAATCTCCGGACAAAACAAGGTTGCGTGTGTTTAGTGCCACAATGTTTTTTTAGGCATCAATATATTTTGCAGATATCTAAATTATTTTGCAAGTGCTTGTCAATCTTGTCAAATGTAACTACAAAGTTCAAGGGTTTTAGTGATACAAAATATTTTTTAAAAACCATCAAAAACCATATTAATTCAATCCATACAGTGTACTAGGTTTGTCTTTTCATGTCTTTTCGTTTCGTTTCTTTTTTTTCTCTTCTTTTCTTTTTGTTTCTATGTTTTGTTTTGTTTTGTTTTGTTTTGCTTTGCTTTGCCTTCTTTCCTTCTTTCTTTCTTTCTTTCTTTCTTTCTTTCTTTCTTTTTCTGTCTGTCTGTCTGTCTGTCTGTCTGTCTGTCTGTCTGTTCTGTCTGTCAATCTATCTGTCTGCCGGTTGCTATCTGTCCGTGTCTGTCTGCCTACCTATCTGCCCGTGTCTGTCTGTCTGTCTGTCTGTCTGTTATACTGAGGGCTTTCATGTAAAGAAGTTTTGTAACTTGTGAAATTACCGTATTCAAATAAAAGTGAATCAATGAATCTGTCTGTCTGTCTGTCTGTCTGTCTGTCTGTCTGCCTGCCCGTTCAAATGTATTTGTTCAATTGTGTAGTTTGCTTGATGCAATATCATCAATCAGACATCATAAGCCTAGAAATCCGGTCATGTATTTCTTTATATTTAGTACCTGAACTTCTAACCCGCTGCTTTTTCTGAATAAAAATTTCGCCAGTGTCGATTGTCATTCATTAATAGACAACAGCTAGATTTAGCAAATAAAGACCTTGATTTCTATTAAGGGGGAGTTTCCCATACATTGGAGATTCCAAATATCGTACGATCACTGAGTTAGCGCTGATACGAGCTATCGACTGGTTTTATCTAGTTATTTCCCGTAGTGATTTAGAGAAAAACTTGTTCCGGAGACTCTGTCCCTTTTAAAATATATTTCGATTCCATTTATTCATCTACTGAACATAAGAGGAAGTACCCTTTAAACCATATGTCCATCATTTGATCAAAGGATTTTGCCTTAAGCGTATTTTTGGAACCCTGTTTTGGAGAATTTTGGAGGGGGTGTTTTGGTATTTCGCTGGGAGAGAAAAAATGAGTAAAAGTAGGTTCATTTTACCGGTATAGTTGGATAAGTTATTTATCCAAAGATGTGGCTAAACCAAAGTCATGCCACAGTGTATGCAATGTAGTTTGGCTTCCTGGCTCGTTAGTTACCCGTATAAGTAACTTCCCAGCTCTGCTTAATAACTTAATACAAGTTAAAAGCTGAATCCTGTCCCGAGCCAAGTACCTCATATTAAGGCGCTCGCTTATCCCCAGTTTCAGAACTGACCCCCCTTCTTAGATATTAATATCACGAAAAAAAAACCAACTGAAGAAATCACAATTTATAGGTACTTAAAAGGTTGAAGTTGCTGTTGTTGTTCAGTGTTGTTGTTGCTGTTGATATCGAATAATAATAATAATAATAATAATAAAATAATAATAATAATAATAATAATAATAATAATAACTTTATTTACTAAAAACATTGCAGCCAAAGGGCTGAATTACGCATTATAGTTTACAATTGGTATACGCTAAAAATTTGAAGGGAATAGTGTTTCTGTTTGTGGAATTTTTCTCAGTATCATTGAGGAACAAAAACTGATTGTAAAAATGAAACCCTTTACAATCAAGTTCTCTTAAACAATTTATAGAAGACTCGATCTACACTTTTAATTGCGGAGTTTTAACATAATCCTAGCTGGCGGAAGATTTCAGTAAAATCGTTACTTTAAAGTTTTCTCGCTAGATTTTGAGCTGTTTCAGCATACATTTAAACATAGAAAAACAATAGTCCTTAGCATGTCTCAAAAGAATAGTATCAAGGTTGTTCAGTTAATCCGAACTGCACCGCAGTTCAATACATTCGCCCATAGTTCACTTTCAATACTACATATACTGTATAAGAATTCTTGTTTGGTATATAGAGAGCTTTTTTAAATTTCCATTGAGGCATGGAGCGGAACTAGACGGAGCTATATGTATGTCGTGTGCCCTGATTGCCTGTTTATTTCTCAGAGCGTATGCAAGTTAAAAATTGGTATATTTTTGATATCTTAAAATTTTCAACATGCTTAATAATACTATATGTAGGTTGCCATGATGAGGTTCAGGATTTAGCAGTTTGTCAGACCGTAACATCTGCCACTGACAATGTTTGTGTATTAGTATATGTCGCACTCATTATAACCACATCTCCCAAAAAAAAGCGTTCAACAAAGTCAGAAAAATCCAAATCTGTTTTGATCCTTTTGTAAGGGGTCAGGGGAATTAACATGATTTTAAAGCCATTTCAATTGGCTGACAAGCGGTTTCCGCCAACTTCCGGTGACATTCCACGCCCTCTCCACCCCTCCCTCAAATACCGATCAAACGACAGATAAGCCGTAAAAACTGGATTGGATTTGACA
>JAOEHT020132079.1:0-12304 GCA_025448195.2 Parazoanthus atlanticus
CTATCTATCTATCTATCTATCTATCTATCTATCTATCTATCTATCTATCTATCTATCTATCTATCTATCTATCATTCTGCCTGTCTGTCTGTCTGTCTGTCTGTCTATCTGTCTGTCTGTCTGTCTATCTGTCTGTCTGTCTGTCTGTCTGTCTATCTGTCTATCCTACTATCTGTCTGTACGTTTTTGACCCAGCTTACTTTTAAACTAGAAATAAGTCTAATCGTGCAAAATAAAATAAATGGAAAACTAAAATGATTAGATTTATACGTTTATGCGTTGAAGAAAAAATAGTGTCCACCGGATCAATCTTCCCGACCAAATGCACAAAATTCGAGTTGCGTAAGAGCAAATAAGTAAATAACTTTCGTTCCTTTTTGTTGCAGCCTGTTAAGTAGAGTATACCGTACGATATGTTTCTGGCTCTGCTGCGCCTTTTCCTCGTATTAAATCGAAGCCAAATAGAAACAGAAAAAAAAAGAAAAAACTTTGCTAATTTTGACGATTCATGATATTCCAGCATCTGAGACAGCTATTGCTATCGCACTTGAACATAAATAAATTGGCAGAAATGAAATGTGATTATTGCTCTGTTGTGCCTTCCCTGGTTTTAAATCGATGCCAAACAAAGAGCGGTACATAAAAAAGAAAGTTTTTAGCTTATTTATTGATATATTATTGCGGCATCTGATGCGACAACTTTTGTTACAAGTACTTGAACAAAAATAAATAAATAAGTTGAAAGAAATGAAAAGTGGTTGCGCCTTTTGCAGATTTTAAATCGACGCTAAACAAAGAGCAATAAAGAAAGTGGGAACTTTAACTGATCATGGTAATCCGCCATTACTCTTCTGAAACGACTTTTACTATTTAATACGAATATTTAAACATAAATAAACTGGCAGATGTGTTTGAGAAGAATTGAATAAGATGACAGCTCGTCAGTTCACAAGTGAATGTGTTAAATTGTATTCGACCAATTCCAAGCAACGAAAAGATAAACGCAGGGAAAATACATGTTACGTGTGTTTGTTTAGTTGACATTTGACCGCGGTCTTGCTCCATTATTAGGACGAGTGTTAAAATTTTCTATTTGGTTCAAATTTTCCTCAAAAGTATAATTACATTTAATTTTTGAATGGAAATGATATACGGTCAGCATTTATTTTAACCAGCCTCTTGTTTAAATGTGACACCTTTAAACAGGTGTACGAAGCGTCTTTACTTTATTGTGAACAGAATATATTGAGTTTGTCTCAACACTCAAATGGCTAACAGCAGAGAATTTAATTGTAACTACCTTTTCAACAAAAACGAAGGTTTTTTCGCCAAAAGGGGACTTACCTTTTTTCAGTTCTCAGAACTAGAGTATCAGACTGCCAGGTTGAATTAACAGGAGTGTTTTGAAGATATTTGTCGTGTAATATGAGCAACATCCAACTACACAACACTTCAAACAGTGGTTCAGTTGCTGGCTCTACCAGAGGGACTGCCTTGATGGTTTTTGAGTCGTGCATCTTTATCCTTTTGGATTTGGCAGCACTTGTTGGTAACTTGCTTGTGTGTCTGGCGTTTTACAGAAATCCTTCACTTCGCACAGTAACGAACTACTTCGTACTCTCACTGGCCCTCACCGATTTTTTCATGGCTGTTTTAGTTATGCCGCTCAGTTGTAGTTCATCTATTGCAAATGAATGGGTTGGAGGAGACTTTGGCTGCAAAATGCGCTATTTTTGTTGGTCGATATTAGGAGCAATTTCTTTGCTAACTGTAATGCTGTTGGCAATAAACAGATACGTGCATGTAACTAGACCGGCCTTGTACCCTATCGTATACTCCAAGAAACGTTCTATCTTAATGGTCGGATGTACATGGATTGCATCAATGGTTGTGGTAGTAGTTCTATTCTTTGTAACAGGGATACAATTCCGAACGCTTATTAATCAACCAACATTTTGCTTGTGGTACTTTTCTGATACAAGCGGGGCTATCATTGTAACAGCGGTACGGAGTCTCTACATTTCCGTCTGCAGTTTAGTCATCATAGTTTGCTATGTCAAGATCTACCGAACCATCCGGCAACACAACACATCCGTCGCGCCATCGTCACAAGGGGGAAATTCTGCTCTTGGAGTGGAAGAAGCGAAGATGACACGAATATTGACTGCTGTCGTGGTTGGGTTTTATCTTTGCTATATGCCTGTACTCATAAGCAATATTTTAAGCGTCTTTGGTGTAGTTGCCGATACTAACAAGTATTTCAATTTCTATTTCACGTTCCCTTTCTTCGCCAGCAGTGTAATCAACCCGGCAATATACGCAACAATAAGCCAGCCATGGAGAAAAGAATTTCTAACACTTCTTCGATACAAAAATTGACAGTTTTCTAATACCATGCTCAAATATGTATTTGTTAACTTATGTACATATTTATTCCTTCCTTCCTTCCTTCTTCCTTCCTTTCTCATTTCCTCCTTCCTTTTTCCTTTCCTTCCTTCCTTCTTCCATCCATCGTTCCATCCATCCATCCACCCATCCATTCCATCCATCCATCCATCCATCCATCCATCCATCCATCCTTCCATCCATCCATCCATCCATCCATCCATCCATCCATCCATCCATCCAACTATCCATTCATCCAATCATCCTTCCATGCATCCATCCATGCATCCGTCCATCCATCCATCCATCCATCCATCCATCCGTCCATGCATGCGTACATACATATGTCATTGTGGTTCTTAAGAATGTCATTGTTTTACTATCCTGTTCAATGGCAAATCCTGCAAGACAGTTACTTTTGTGGAAGTATGGTGACAGGTATTGAAGAGCTTGTTTTCTTATACATAATTTAGTTCCAACTCGTCATGGTTGAACTCAATGACAAGCATAATGGATTTTGCTTTCATTTTATAGGCTTTTACTGATGTTAAGGTAGATTCGTCATCACTTCCTTTGGAGGATGTGGATGGTAAGAGTAGATGGAGTTTATGCTTTCTTCAAAAAAAGTATATTATTAAATTTTGATCACTTTTAAAATTCGATATACTGTAGCCTTTTGGTGGCTGGTGCTTTGGAGGAAATTGGTGGGCATTCTGCTGTTGATATTTACAGTATGTAGCTACTATGCAAAATGTCATAAGATCAATAATGCAAAGCTTTCTAGGAGGTCTTGTTGGGCTTGTGGTTAGAACCTGATCAAAACTATGACTAAGGCTAGAACTGGATAGAGTATGATTTAGTTTGGAGAAGTAAGGTAAGGAAAGTTATTCTTTCACAGTAAGAAACTCTCTAGTTTCAAAAAAAAATCTATGGAGATATTTTGGAAGTTTGAAGTTTGGAAGAGCCTGTTTGCTGAGGTAACGATGTGTACAGAGGAATTCATCTGTGTAACTTTGTAGTTATGAAGGGTCCCTTGCCAAGTTGTGCCCTTCTTAATTTTGCAGGGTTTCTGGAGGCTCACTGAACTGAACCCCCCATTCTTCTTCCAAAATATGTACTTAAAGTCAAATAGTTTTTGTTTCAACATAATTATGTGCCAAGTTCTTTTAAATAAAATTTGGACAAGTCTTTTGATCAATCCTCTATAACCAAAATGTTCTTGCTCTTGTTGGTGAACAGGTGAAAAGATTCTTCCTTTCTACTGGTTTGATGCCTATGAAGATCCATTTAAACAACCTGGTGAGTATCAAGGGCTTCCCTACATTTTTTCTTCATCTTTCTGTGATTTCCAATCAACAAATTCTTATTGGCTCTGAATTGAAGTCAGCATTGCACCTTTGGACCCTGGGGCCATAGTGAGTCACTGAACATGTGTAACTAAGGAGAGATGGTTATGTTCAGGGAAACAGCCAAAAGTAGAGGTAGATATCTTCAATTGATGTGAAGTTAAGCTTATTCTTGAGAACATGATACACCCAGTGGGTCGCTGTAACCAGTGAGTAGTAGCTGTATCCTAAGGGGCGACTGTATTCATGTGAGGTGACTGTATACAGAGGGTCACTGGTTTATCACTGAGTAATTTCTATGACTGCGATGTTGTTCTCCTTTAATAAAGATGCTACTTACTTACTTACTTACTTAATTACTTTAACTTACTTACTTACTTCCTTGCTCACTTACTTACTTACTTACTTCCTTGCTCACTTACTTACTTACTTACTTACTTACTCACTTACTTACTCACTCACTCACTTGTAAACTTACTCACCTACCTACTAACTCACTCATTCACTCACTCACTCACTCACTCACTCACTTACTTACTTACCTACTTACTTACTTTAACTTACTTACTTTATACTAAGTTACAGTGAGAGGTGACTATATCTTAAGAGCCTCCAGTAATTTTATTTTTCCTGAAGTTTTGTTGATGTCATCTTCAAAGTTAGTTTTCTGAAAAGTTCTGACTACACCATTTCAGAAAATTTTTGAGCATCTCAAAAATGTTTTTGTCAACATTACTGGTTCACTTTAAAACATGATTACATCAAAACCTGTCAGGTTTCTTTCTGGTCATTTACTAAAGATAGAAAGAGAACATACCTACAATTAAAATATATGTCTATTAGCTTTGAAGTAATTGTATATTTAACCCTGCTGTCATTTCCAGGTACAGTATTCTTGTTTGGCAAAGTCTGGATTGAGTCTGCGAAAGCATTTGTCAGGTGTGGAGACTTTTATTAATTAAAAAGTGCATACAGTAGTTTATGGAGATATTGTCAAAATTTTAGTTTGAGGAGTAATTAGAGAACAAACTTACAAATAAGGAAACTGTCTTATTTCTTTTACAGTTGTTGTGTCACAGTTAAGAACATTGAACGAGATATTTTCATTCTCCCACGAGAAAAGGTAAATCAATTTATCATGAGTAAAATTAATTAAAAAATAACAACTGCAATATATATAATTAAAGATTTCAAAACGATCTATCTCTGGTAACATCAAATTTGTTTTCTTGTTTGTTATCAGAGGTTGAGTTCCGGTGGATCTGATACAGCTGAACCTGTCCAGTTTATGGATGTTTATGAGGTAAAATTGTTAAATATTTCATGCAGAGAAAATATGAATTTAAATTGTTGTTAGGGTAAAGGTTTTGTCACATTAAATTATGAGAGTATTAATATATATTTTGTCTGCTTCTATATGTAATCAATAGGAGTTTAACGAAAAAATTGCTACAAAACACAGGATTATGAAATTCGTATCAAAGGTGAGCCAGCTTATTTCTGCATGTACCTTATGAGTACTGATTGTGCAATCATTAACATCATCATCATCATCACCATCATCACAATCATCACCATCATCATCATCATCATCATCACCATCGTCATCATCACCATCATCACCATCATCATCACCATCATCACCATCATCATCATCACCATCATCATCATCATCACCATCATCATCACCATCATCATCACCAACACCATCATCATTGTTATCTCCATCATCATCACCATCATCACCATCATCATCATCATCATCACCACCATCATCACCAACATTATCACCACCATCATCACCATCACCATCATCATCATCATTGCCTTTCAACCCAGTGGTGGAGCATAGACCATTCGCTGCAAATTTCTGGGAGAGATGATTTGGTATTGAGACTCTTTGCTGCCATCTCCATCTCCACTTCTCTTTGCCATTCTTCTTTTCCCTTTTCCTTAGGGATTCCATATTAAAGCCTGCTTTGTGATGTGTGCTGCAGTCTTGGACTCTTCCTTATAGTTAACATAAGTGCTTGAAAAAAGGACAATTTCAAACTGTTTCTGTAGTCTGCAAATAAGACTTATTCATATACAAGTGTATACAGTACCTAATTCAAGAAACTGGTTTTTAGTCTGTTGTTTATTAATTATAGAGGTAACATTCATTCTTAGGGAGCAACTTTGGTTTTCAAAAGATTTTTCTCAAGCCTGAAAACTGGTACCTAAATACCTTACATTGATTCAAAGGTGGTGAAGTGTTTAATGTCGAATAATTTATTTTACCCATATACAATTTGTTGAACTGTCTTTAGCGTGTGAAGAAAGAGTATGCATTTGAGATCCAGGATGTCCCTGTTCACTCGGAATACCTGGAAGTCAAGTACTCTGTAAGTGTTGACAGCCAATCAAAATGCCATTCCATTCCAGTTAAATCTGTAGTACTGAAAAAGGTATCTAATATATCTTATTAGTTTTGGACAGTTTCAATTACCAGTAGCTCCATGACTGACAGCTGCAAAATTAGATCAAGTTATACTGAAACTTTGTCAAATGAAATTTGGTAACTCTTCCAAACCAATTACAATTGGTTTGAAATTGATAGTTTAACCCAGTAACATTAGAAGAACTATAATGAAAAACATGAATTTTTAACTACCCTCCCAAGCTGTCACGTGATCATTTTGGACCAATTGGAATGCCTAAAAAGGCCAAAATAGTCAATTTTCAAAAGCCGTGTTTTTTGAGCAACTAAAGATATTGACTTGTAATGTTGGATTTGATAGTTAACGAACACTCTGCTTATAACCTTAACTGTCTTCTGAGGAAATCCAATCTTCATGTTCAAGTAGTCCATATATCTTATAACATATATGATAAATCAATGCACAGAATGTTGTGCACAAATCCTGCAATCTGATTGGTTCGACTTGCTATTCACTGGGTAATATTATTTTCGTAATAGGCTGAATTTCCAGAGTTGCCATCTGATCTTAAGGGTGATACCTTCAGTCACGTCTTCGGAACGAATACTTCAAGGTGAGAGTGGCAGCTTCAATGGATTTGAATATGTAATAGAATAAGGTCTTCAAAACCTGTGGATCCCTCTGTCAAATCCTTGATAGCCAAATTTACATGCATGTGTATATTTCTATTTTCTACTAAAACGTTTTTTTTTGCCTGGAATCATAAAGAAAATTATTTTTCCAATCAGCTATTCCTGGTGGTCATGTAAATATGTTGTGTTTAAACGTTAGATAAGAAACTACATGGCACTACTCACATTTATTAATATCGATTTTTTTAGTCTTGAGCTTTTTCTGATCAGTCGCAAGATGAAGGGACCAGGCTGGCTAAATGTCAAGAGTGCACGTAAGTAAAATTATTGTTGTCAGAGTTGCCATGGACTTTTCTTGCACTGAGTGAAACTGCTTCAATTGAATAACATTATAAATAAAAAGCTTAGATTATCTTTGAAGTTAAATAATATTGATCATATGTCAGGATACAGTTACCAGCATATTATTAGACAAAAATCTAAGTTTCCACGATAACTAAACTGATGAATGCCATCTCATAACTTGTGAGATGCTCTGCCCACTAAGCAGCAGAAACTGGCATGAGTACTAGAACATTTACAAATAGTTCTTTCAAAATAGTAAACAAACGTATGCATATTTCCTGCTACATGTAGCCGCGTGCTGAATATGCCTAATTCAGTTGAGTTTGTATGTGAAACAGCAGTAGTTAAGAAAAAACAATGAAACTTGAAAGGAGTTGATCCCTCAAGCCGAATATTAGACGTTTTCGGATGATCTTTGAGCTTGAGTCAACTCCTCCAAGTTCCAACCTACATAAATTAGTGGTTCACATGATCATGATTAGGCTTTTAAAGGTTTTCGCAAAGTGTGTAAAAACTTTTTTTCCATTATTTACATCAATTTTTCTAAAAATCTTCTTTCAGAAATCCCGTCAAATCCAATTAGCTGGTGTAAAGTTGAGGTGAGGTCCATAACGTTTACAGCCAAGGTCTTTCTTAAGGTGGTTGGCAAGCATTACAGAAATCTAGCAAGATAGTGTCAAATATAATTCCCATGATAATTAAAGTTTCAAGGTGGGCACTTTTCTTATTGGTAATCCAGTTTCTTAAATCTTGAATTTTCATGGTTTTAACACCTTTGCTAAGATCTCTAGAGTTTGCTCATACTCAGTGTATAACCTACATTCGATTGCAGGCGGTTGTAAACAAACCAGAGATGATCGAAGTCGCTCCTGAACAGAGAGAACCTCCTCCACTGGTAAGATTTTGGAAAAGGCTCTTTCAATTCGTTGATTTGCGCACGCTCAAAAGTTTACTGACAAGAAAACTGTGTTTCAAACTAAAACATCTATAAACAAGCACAGTTCAGATACCAGCTGCTATTAGTAATTTTTTTCAAAAGACAAATGGTACGGATGGTCTGTTTTAGGCGGCGATTAATTTGGATTGTAGTTATTTGTTCTGTTTAAATCGTATTTGTGCATCCATAAGTGAGAAAGCTGTTCCTACATTCAATCGATTTGTTGCAGACTGGGCGAGTCCTTTTTGAACCAACAAGAAGCAGAATAATATAAATTGTTATTCAAGCAACTTCGTTTCGTACATTGTACATGTAGTCAAATACAACGGTTCAGCATGCTGGACGGAGTGAGCGAGTGCCTTGTCCATAAATACAATGTGCATTGCAGCAAAATTATCGTGAAAACTGAAACATTGCCTTAACTTACTTTTGTCTTACTGCAGGTGGTGATGAGTCTGAATTTACAAACTCTGTTGAACCCCAATTCACACGTGCATGAGGTTGGTCACCAACTTAAGAACAATTTTCGTACAAAACTGAGTGACTTAGATGCTGTTGATTATTTTTTATTGGTTGATGCGATACCGTTTTCTTACGACTAAATGGTTTATGACAATTTTAATTTTCGTTGTTAATAAGGAATTAGATACTTTGATAAATCTTTGATGGACAATCTACCTACTATTTATTGTAATACTCAAATTTTGCCATTTGGGAAACTGCGTATTTTGCGAGTGTTCATGAACATGGATGTACTTGGTTCAAATAATGAATCCTGTTATTTAGTTGCCGCATTTTGAGTATTTCGGTACTTTTTACGCACTTTCATTTACAGTTTCTATTGTAATTTATCCCAAATCTTAGGTCCTTGCCATTTCAGCTTTTGTTCACCACAGTGTGCACGTTGACAAAGCAGCACCCAAGGAGCGGTTCCAATACCACTTCTGCAGTAAGTTGACACTTTTTCCGTTTGTCTAAAGTTTATAAGCTGAACACCCTGGATGGCTGACTGACTGACTGGCTGGCTGACTGACAAACAGACACACAGACTGACTGACTGACTGATTGATTGATTGATTGATTGATTGATTGATTGACAAACAGACAGACTGACTGGCTGGCTGGCTGGTTGGAGACTAGTTTTTTGATAAAACTGTTTTTTCTGCATCGGCAAATACGCTAGATGTGTGGTTAATTTTGATCAGAGTAAAACTAGAACTGAACTAAAACAGTTTTGCTCTGACGAAGGGCTAATGCTCGAAATGTCAGCTTTACACCCAACCTTATGGCGAAAGCATACAATCATGTACATGTAGAATCTAATTTAATCTTTATTTATACAGTCAGGTGTCACAATCATTAAAGTACTGTTTTCCCAGATCATCCCTTGTTGATCGAACCACATATTTGACTGACTGACTGATGACTGAACAAATGATGCCTGTACTTATATATTTTTTGAAAATCAGATTAGTTGATCTTGTAAATCAGTTAATTAAAAAAATACTGTCTTCAACAGCTTGAAAAAATGTTTTCTGGCTGATTTTACTGTCGCTGTTGTTGTCCACTGTGAAAGAATTGGGAGTTGATATTTGAACCAGCTCTCCTCATTGCTGATATTTAGTATGCATTTCTCTCTTGTAGCTGTTAGCAAACCTTCCGACCAGATGTATCCCTTTGACTTCAAGGAAGTGGCCAAGAAAACGGTCTGTGAAATCAAACATTCAAAAACACATCTTTTGATCAACGTACATCGTAAAGTAAAGTGTCTAATATTAACAAACTATTCTTATTACCGGTAACACATAAGTGAAAGAGGTACTCACTTTGAATTGTAACAACAATATAAAAGATAAAAAAGATCAATTAGTGAAAGATTATAGAGCTTCATTGAATTAAGGTTACGGTACACCTTGAGTGGTGTTTTCAGTTATCAGTTCGTAGATCCGTTAATATGCGTCGGTTACCCATAAACCTATATATCACTGGAAAGCTTATAAAATTTTCTAAGTGATGGAGTACGTCCTTTTTGCAAAGTCGTCTTTGTAAACGAGAACTAACACGCTGCTTGCGACCGAGCGTTTTCCCTTCAAGAAGCGCCAAGCCCCTCAGTTTTCAATTTTTGACATCGTTTGTTCAGCACAGTTTGAATACTAATAACGTGTCAGGGATTTTTTGTTAACGTACGTCATCCATATTTTAGAACTGATTCAAGAAAATTGTAAATTTTCAAGCGTATTAGTGGAGAACTGAGCCCATAAATAAAACACTAAATCAAATTTCCAATTTTCCTGGCACGTTTACGAAGTTACTTATTATACTATCGCTGTGCCAAATTTTATGGCGATAGGACAAAAATTGATCGAGTTGGGGCCATTTTACGGCCGTATTTCATTCAAAAGTTTGTTTGGAGAAAACAGCATTTGAAAAAACATCGCCAAGCAGACGCCAACTTCCGGTGAGAACTTTCCCTTGGAATATCTCGGGAACTAAACGTGCTATTGGATTTTTTTTGTTTTGTTTGAAAGTTCTTTTTGGGACTTATCCCACCAAAAACTAAAATTGTCTATTTTAAGCAATTTCAAACTGTACCGTAACCTTAAGAATAAATATATCTGCAGAAGGACGGTACTCCGCGTAGCCAATCTTTTAAGCTCGTCAATTTGAAAAAAAATTGAAAAATTTTGAAAGTTTGAGAATGGTAAAGATCTTACCATTAGCGCATCGCGCTGTAACAATGCTTCCACCTTTTTAACATTGCTTGCCACCTCTGACAGATTGTTGCTATGTTGGAGATAATACATAAGTGATAACAAAAAACTAAACTTTACTTTGTCCATAAGTGCTAACTCAAAAATGTTTCTGTTTGTACAGCAAAGAAACATCGAAGTCACCACCTCAGAACGTGCACTCCTTGGATACTTCATGGCAAGAGTTCACAAGATCGATCCTGATGTACTCGTGGTTAGTGTCATATGTTTGTAACGTTTCTGCCTCTTTTTTATACCTCCATCCTATCGCATAAACATGTTGGGACGCACAGTTTGAAATCCTCTGCGTTCCTGACATCAAACCGCATAATTTTGGGTTGGTTTCATAAACAAGCTAGAGCAGCAGGTTGGTTAGGGTATCCCCTTCTTAGATGTGACAGGAAGGCTAAAAGGAATTGAAATAGACAATTTCACACGTAGTAGCTTAAATTGTAAGCATTTGAGTGAAATTTTAACGCACAAAAAACGGAAAAGTCAAACAGACACAGAGATGACGGCTTTGCTAGGCAGCTGTGGATGACATACTGTTTACCCGAAGAAGTGGGACTCCACTTAGTCCCTTTTGGACCCCTCTGAGTGCCTTTGGGACCCCTCGGAGTGCCTTTGGGACTCCTCTGAGTGCGTTTGGGACCCCTCGGAATGCCTTTGGGACCCCTCTGAGTGCTTTTGGGACCCCTCGGAGTGCCTTTGGGACCCCTAATGAAGGAAAGACTGAGCCTGGAGACCCTTCTGGAAATTTCTACTAAAACCCCCTTGGAACCTTCTAACCTTCTTTTGGATGAACGAGGCAGCCTCCAAAAAGCAAGTTAACTCGTGGTTAGTGTCCAGAGACGAAGAATTTCACCTTATCTTTGGAGTCATTGACTCCTACAGTAAGAATCCCGGAGTCGATTTTGAAAATTTTGAATCAATTTGTGGTTAGATCAAAATGAACCTCGTAAAGAATCATCTTTTAAGGTGACAGCCGGAATATAATCGAAATGCATGACTTCCTTCAGTTTCCAACCTTTTAATTTTTTACTCAGCATAATTTGACCCTGATTGAAAGAAATCAAAAGTACTTTGACACTTGGAGTCAACGTGTGACGCCTTAACTCTTAACTTCCTCTCAATATTTTGGAGTCAGTTAAGATATCTGGGAGTAAAAAACGCCAAATCGAGAGTGTCATATGTTCGTAACATTCCTGCCTTGTTTTACTTCCACTTTACCATCTTACTTTCTTTTGGGGTGAATGAGGCTGCCTCACAAAAGCAGGTTGATCAGAGGTCCTCAAAGCTGAAATTAAACATTTCTGAGCACAAGGATTAAACTAATTATTGCTTCACACAGGGTCACGACATCCAGGGATTTGATTTGGATGTTCTTCTCCACAGAATCAATGTCTGCAAGGTATGGAGCTGACAACAGAACCAGGAGACTCTAGTAGTTACTGTGCTATCTAAAGGCATTAAGTCTCGTGTAAAGTTC
>JAOEHT020132160.1:0-12302 GCA_025448195.2 Parazoanthus atlanticus
GGGGGGGCGAACCAAGGGCGGCTATGGAGTAACACTTTTCGTATGTGAAAAGTGAGTCTCTCAAAAGCCCATTTTAAGGGACAAACGCACTGATGACCTTTTTTTTTTTTTTTTTAGTCGTTCCATTCCGTGGAAACGAGCACTTCTTTCTTTTTCTTGTAAATTGGAGCACACTGCAGCGGACCATTTTTAGTCAATGGGGGTGTGCGAACGCACCCGTCGCACCCCCCCTCCCTACGGGCCTGGTAAATAATTATGTGAGCAAAATGAGGAGGAACTGCTTGTGCCAACGACAATTTACATACGCGTGTTGACTTTTCGCAGCTTGGTGTGGCAATGTTTTGTTTGTTTGAAGTTTACTTTTATGAAAGACGTCAGGCATCTTTCACAGATATTGCTTGTCAGAGTCCGAGCCTCAGCTTATTCATATTATTAGGCGAATTTGAGTCTCTGCATGAGTGTTTTTATAAAGTTTGTTCTTATAACATAAAAGACGTGTATAATGAACAGTGCAGTCTCTTGGAGATAGTAACTGACATTCGATGCAATATCAGCACACACGGTCGGTTAATTAGGTTGAAAGAGCACGATTTATATCTAAGCAAGTTTTTTTTTCTTTAAGATTGCGGCGAGATAGAATTGAAGGCCCATCGCCACATTATTTTACAGCATTGCTCATGTTTTTTAAAATATTAATATATGGACAACCTGCTGTGACACTTAACAATTTTCACAAAAATTATAAATTGTCGCTGTTCGCCTTGATTACAGTATTAAGAACCTTAAGAAAGTTCATTCGAGTGAATGACCTCGTTTTAGTAACACGATTTTGCATTCAACGTTAAGTTCAACCTTTTTACGCGGCTACCTTGGTGTTTGAAGTTTACTTGTGTGAAGGACTTCAATCATTTTTAATTGGTCTTGTAATCAGTTACTGCTCGTCAAAGTGCCAGCCCTTAGCTCGTTTTTATATCGAATTTGAGCCTCTTCAGTGTTTTTATAAAGTTTGTCCTTATAATATGAAAAGCGTGAATAACATGAAAACTAATGAAACGCCAACTGGAGCAGTCTCTTGGAATATAATTTTGTGCGGTAGATAGCAACTGACATTCGATGCAACAGGCACGCACGGTCAGTTAAAGTCAAACCAGGTTTTGGTTTTGTTGTTCGAAGTTTGAATCCATTCTTCGTTCGAACCTCTCAAATTTAATTCGAAAAACGTCCGAATCAAACCTCGATTTGAATAATTAAATTTGCTTTGACTACTGAACAATATTCTCTCAATGTTCTGAAAATATTCCGTTGGGATACTCGAAATTTTCTTAAATCATGTCCAGCCGTCCTCCCAGGCTTGCGACATTGTCGTTCATTATTACAGACGGCTTTCTTTTTCTTTCTTTCTCTCTCTTTCTTTTTTTCTCTTTCTTTCTTTTTTTCTCTTTCTTTCTTTCTTTCTTTCTTTTTCTCTTTCTTTCTCTTTCTTTCTCTCTTTCTTTCTTTCTCTCTTTCTTTGTTTCTTTCTTTCTCTTTCTCTCTCTTTCTTTCTTGTCTGTCTGTCTTATTCTCTCTCTCTCAATTTTTTTCTTTCTGTCTTTCTTTCTTTCAACCCTTTTCGTTAGTACCAAGAAAAGCCAACTTTTACACCGACTTACAGCAAATTTCAGGCTCTTTATTTCTACAATTACATCACATTAAACTTTTTAATTTTTCTCCACATGGCTTGACACAATTTGCACCTACAAACTTACGGTATTTGAAAGCTTTTATTAAAAACTGCCAGATTTGTTTTTAATTATTGGTTTCAAAAGTTCTCGAAAAAGCTATCTTTTTGGAACAGCTAGACCCTGTCGGAGCTTTTGCCAGCACAGTTGTATGTTTTGGGCCAACAATCCTAACGACCTTTACAAAAGGAAACTGAACCTGGCCGGTCGAGACTACCAAAAAAATGGCAGTAATTGAGGACATACAGTACATGGGTCCGTGTAAATAGAGGTGCTGAACTGCCCGTGGGGCTTATAGCGTATTGTTTTCATTCATAGGAGTGGGAGGAGTTAGCTCTTAACCAATCTGATAGTATTGGTACATCGAATGCTAGTTTTCTCAAGAGGGATAATCAAATTTTGAATTCCGCAGTAAAGCACTCACAACGGCAAAACTTTGATTTCTTTTTGTAATGCAACAACTAAATATCACAGGTGGTTCTTCTTTCCACAAATTACCCAAAAGGTAACACATACAAAATTCCGGCAAGAGCTCGCTTGTCGCTACAAATTTCCTTTTTTGCAAAATTCAGTTGTATGAAGCAGTCAAACATTAAATAACAAAACAACATCATTAACTGCAAATCCTTTCCTTTTGCTTCTACTTTCTGTGCTATTTCGCAGAGATGTTAACCATAAACTTTGCGCCTATTGGGGTCCAAACATCAAAACTGGGATGTAGATTCGAAAAATACAATTAGTACAAAATCGTACAAATTCTGTGTTGAGTTCTACCATTACATCTACTTCTACTAATTATGTACATACTCGGTAAGTGCCCGCGCCGATTTCAACTTTCGAGAACTTCCTTGATATTTAAGTAATACCTACCAAATGTGGCCACTTTTACTAAAATTTATTGGAGAACAAGTTTCTGTAAAAGTTTTGCGTCAAGGGTATCACTTGTTGCCATGGCAACCCCGTGTTTGACGCCATGTTTACTCAAATTTTGACTTTTTAAATAATTTTCCATTAATGAATTCTTTAAAACAAGGACTAATTGTTAGTCTCAGTCAACAAATCAATAATTTCTGTATTCTAATTGCAGTTGCACGTGACTTGTGACGTCATTGGCATTGCGCAATACCATTTTTTGAAATCCAAGATGGCGGCCATGTATTTTTCATTTTGTCAAAATTAGTCAATTTGCATTTGAAAACAGAACTAAAACGGTTTTAGTGACACTAATAGCGTTAAATACAAGGAATTTGAGTAAAACATTTTAATGTTAAAGTTTATGAGCTAATGTGAGGTTTGAACACTGAACTTTCGCGGAAAAAACACGCTTTGTAATATAAAATTCAAATTTTTGACAGTTATGACATCATTGTGACGTAAAGATGTCGTCATATGTCGATTAAACTACGCCAATTTAATTAGTTAATGATTCTCTATAGCTTTAGAGTTATCGGCAGCGGGCACTTTCTGCTCCCCCCCTCCCCCCAAGCCCAGCCACCAAAACTATTTATTTCAAGTTTTGTGATAAATTAAAGCTTATTATTGCTGCAATTAAAAATTTAAGATACAAATCTGCAAAATTATAATGAAAAGTCCCATGAAAGCCGTTTACTGAATCTTGATTATTTTAGGCTTATTCGTAATCTTCCATAAACAGCCTTGCTGTGATTAGAAATTTAAGCTGCAAACCTGTAAAGTTTTAGAAAAGCCATGTGCTGAATCTAATTTAAAGATTTTCTTAATCTTGGGGACAGTTTATTTTTAACGAGGTAGACAAGGACGGTGAAATTTAGGATGCCCTCCACATTTTTTTCAAAGTACCTCCCTTTCAACCTACTTTTTTTAAGTGACCCGTCCCTACCAATGACTAATTTTTTAAATAACTTTACATCTGCTTCATGAAATAATATAGTGTTGTTTTAGGTACCTGTCATTAACAACTTTTTAATTAAATGGAAGATTACCGTAGGTGAGGTATTTCAACTAAGGTCCTGCAGAGACACCAGCATTCTGATTTTACCATAATTATGTGCAACTTTACAAGCGCCAAAGGCATGAGCTGCTAGCGAGGTCTGGGTGCCTGCTTCCCCCAGGAAATTTTCAAAAAAACACATTTTGGGGGCAGCCCCCTCTTTAACCCAAAGTTATTTTCAACTGGTGGTCCCAGGGCTCTAAATTCCACTATACTGTCCCCCCTACCTCATAAAAAACGAACGGTCCCTCAGCCGAGAATTTGTTTTTTTGGTTTTCTAGTAAGAGTTGTACTATTTATTATAGTTAAATGTAGCACATCGTCCTGTCTGATATCACTCACATTTGCCATGAAATGCAACCCCAAATCGTCACTGTAAAGATCCTCGTGAGATTTAGTAAATTTCAGAGACACGCTTGCTGGTGCTTTTGGTTCCAAAAATAGGGAATAGTTTAAAACAGCCCACAAAACAAAAAGACTAACTGAGGTCCAATTAAAATTCATGGCAAGCATAACATCTGCCTTAACATCATACATGGCCACAATGAAGCCATGTCCATGAACTTCAATTGCTGGAAATAACGTGCGACTTTTATCTCGATGAGAACATTTGTGATAAATAACAGCAAATGACTTTGTGATTGCATAAAACTGACTCAGGTTTTTAGTCTTGCCTAGGATACTATCAACTTTACAGCGTTTTCCCTCAATTAGAGGAGAATGACCTGCAAGATAATTAATGTTATTAATGCAAACTCAATGTTGCAGAAAGTAAAACATACAGCAAATTTCTACATTCTCGGCTTATACACACTCAATTAAAGGGTTAACTCTCATAGAGCAAAGAAAGGGGTTTTGTGGGGCTGGTAACACACTTCATTGTGAGGAGCATTTTCGATTCACCATTATCGCATAGTTCAAACAATTTGTTTAGCAATGGAAGACTATAGTTTTGAAAAAAACTGTTTTTTCTGCATTGGTGAGTAAGTTGAACATGGCTTTGATCAACAAGGGTTGATTTGGTGTATGTATGTTTTTCGCCTGCGAGGTTTGGTTAACAGCTGATGTTTCAATCATTAGCCCTTCGATCGTCAGAGCAGACTCCCGTATCAAGAGGTGCTGCTTTTCAACAGGACTCTGCACAGGGTAAAAATGATAAAAGTCTAGAAATTATTAAATAATAACTTGGCATCAGTACTAGTATACTTTAACCGAACTAAGTTTGGGTTCCTACTGTAGGACCAAGAGTCATTGCAAACACTGAGCTTCCCATGTACTTTCAAGATCATATTATTTTATTAGGTAAAATTGGTACATGATGTCTTGGCTTGCAGAAAAACATTTTTTAACATTGAGAATGGGGGGGAGGGGACCACGAGATGAATAAATGTTAAGCTTGTTTGAGTGACCCAAGGTTACTGGCAAAGACTGTCGCTCAGGGTTACAAAAGACAAACTTAGAACAAGGGAGTTACCATTCTCAACAAAATTCGTTCTTTACTAATGAACTTGTGAAAAATGTTAATTTATTTAGCAAAAGCTTTAAAACCGTCACTCGTGCCATTTCTACACCAATGAAATCTTACAACAGCAGCAACTTTAACAATGAACTAATTTTTGCTGGATGTTAGAAGGGAAGAAAATATAAAACTTACATGTATCACTCTGTAGCATGTAAACTATTTTCATTTGAATATTTTAAAAGCTTGTTGAGTTTGCCCATGTCAGTTTCAAGATTCACCCAAGCACCCTTGTGCCTACAAAACCATAAGAATTCTAAGGTGGTAATTGCCAACCATCAGGCAAACTTGTGATTCCTCATCTTTGATTTAATATTTGCACTAGTGTGTATCAGAATAACAAGGGAAATTCAAGTTCTGGCAAAACAATGGCAAATGACAGTATTGATAAACAACTGATGAGTACATTCAAAATTGATAAATTATGCAACACAAGTTCTTTGCATCACTGTGCATGATTGCAATAACATTTCTATAACATGTTAAGACCTTTCAAAACAAAAAAAAAATCTGGCTCTTATTCTTCTAAATTTATTTAAACTTAAATCAATAGTCAGAAAACTACATCAAAAACTCCACTAGCTTTTCAGCAACACTAAATAAAGTCCAATTGCCATCGTTTACGAAATAGTGCATGGCCGAAGTCCTGCATTTTATTGTATTGCTTTATTGAATAGTTTAAAACCAAATTGAAAAAGTCCAGTGTACCAAAAAACAAATGTCACACAGATCATCTAATTCCCACCAAGTGTAGCAACTTATTTCATGTTTATGAAGTGACCGATCCTAGAAATATTAAATTTAAACATCTGTGCTACAAAATATTAAATTGGTGTGGCCAAAGCAAACTTAGTTACTTAGAAAACACCCAATGCTGATCTAGATATTTCACATTACATGTACGGGCAGCTAGACTTACCTTGTTCATCTTCCCCATTTTCTTCCTGCTCATCTGCAAGAAAGTGTGGGACAGTCATGTTTATGAAAAATGGCAATTTTTCCCCCAAGCGACCAATCCTAGATATATTGAATTTAAATATCTGTGCTACAAAATATTGAAATGGTGTGGCCAAAGCAAACTTAGTAACCTAGAAAACACCCAATGCTGATCTAGATATTTCATATTACATGTACAGGCAGCTAGACTTACCTTCTTCATCTTCCCCATTTTCTTCCTGCTCATCTGCAAGAAAGTGTGCGACAGTCCTGTTTATAAAAAACGGCCATTTTTTTCCCTAAGCGATCGATCCTAGATATATTGAATTTAAATATCTTTGCTACAAAATATTAAAATGGTGTGGCCAAAGCAAACTTAGTAACCTAGAAAACACCCAATGCTGATCCACATATTTCATATTGCACGTATGGGCAGCTCTGCAAGAAAGTGTGGGACAGCCTTAGCTACTTTTCAAAGTTATCTTTAGTTTTTTTTGAAGTTACACTTCCGAAGTTAACGTTACACAGGTTGATAGCATAGTGTCTACCTGTAAAGTGCAGTGGACACAAAAAATTGATGGGGAGTTTGGGTTTGGGTGGGCAGGATGCACCAGTCATTTTTCTCTGCTCAATCTTTTTTCCCTGTCGCCATAACCTATGAAAAGTATTTTTTTGGAGGCATATGACTTTGCATGATACTTTTTGTAGCATGGAATGCAAATAATCTTAAGTTTCTCCAGTAAAAGAGACAATTGTGTGGTTAATAATAACAATAACTTTATCCATGTGTCAATGTATTTAGCTAAACTAGCTAATTGGGGACAAACGTAACAAGTACAAAGTAACGTAATTAAAATTCAATGGAGTTAAAAGTGACAAAAATGAAACTAGTTTCTATTAAAACTATGTACATTGAGTACAATAGAGCTAAATACATAAAGCTAGACTAGCTAATTGTAGACACCTGTACTCTAAAGATAAAGACATTAAAAATCCAGTAGGGTAGAATATTTCAAAAACTGAGGTTAATACTATTAAGACTAATAATGTACAAAGAGTTAAATGCACTAAGAAAGAACTAGTCTACCTATTTACGTGTTGCAGAGATTGCAACAGTTGCATTGTACTATTATTGTCTATTTTACGTATGTGGGCCTTGAAGAAGTGAAGACTTGGTAATTCTCGGATGGTTGCTATGGAGTTACATGTAAAGTTCCATATAGCAATTTGAAAGCTACATGAATTTACACATAATGAAAGCAAAATATTTTGTGAGATTGAAGTCTAGTTTAAATTGGTTCTTGCATTGACATAAAGGATTTATTTTATAATTAACTGATTTGTAACAATTTCTGGCCTCAGATTATGCTAGCCAATAAAAAAACTCTGAGATGAGATTAAATAATGCTAAACACACTTGCATGTAAATTAAAGTTCTGAATAAATCACAGTGTGCAATTGCAAATTTAAATTCACGATCAATACTGTAAATCGTATCCAACAAAAACTATTTTATTGTCAGGCCATTAGCTGCTGATCATGATTACTTACCACCCTTGATCACAGCTGTTAAGGATCCTACAGATGGTAAATTGAAGAAAATAACCGCAAGTTAATTGGAGGACTCATCAGTGCAGCTCAGAGGAAACTTTCCAGACTAAACTTAAAAGTATACATAAAAAATTGTATAAAATTGATAAAACTGTGTAAAAATACCAGTAGCTAGAGTTTCATGGTCAGTTATGCTGCCAATTATCACACAACAAAAATTATTAAAACTAACAAAACTAATTAAAACTGTGATGAGACCTGGCTCATAATAGTATTGTTCATGATTTTCTGCCAATGTTAAACTTTGCAGCATTTCTGGCATCTTGCCACATATCCCTGTTTTCCCTTCTTTGAACCAGAAGTGCTTGTGGACAATCATGCTCTTCCGTTTACCCAATATGTTTACCATCACAAGTTGAAAACAAGGTCACTGTATGAGCTCAATAAGTACAACAAAATGATACTGCAAGCCACGTTATCATTGTTACAATTCTCAGCATGCAAATTACTCTGCAATATACCTACTCAAGTGTGATTGGTTAAACTAAACTCGCTAAAAGGGTACTCTGTTTAAATCTCTACTTTTTGAGTTGTGAGTGTTTAAACTACTTTCCAGGTTCGAAATGTACAATTAAATTTCTCTGCAACACAAAAACTCATCGTTTCCTGGCACACTTTGACAACAACAACAACAACAATTTATTTGGCACTCCTTGTAGTACATTTGGAAGAAAAGTTCTGTCAGATTTGAAAAAACATCAATGGATGGGCACCAGCCATTTAGAAATAGCAAGAGCTACTCTAGCTAAATGGCTAGGCCAAGGGTAAATTTATTGGAGGTTCAAAGCAGAATACCTCAAAATGTGATTAACTTGAAAAGTTCTTAGAAACAAAACTGTCAGCAATCAAGCAAATAACAAACAAAACAAACAAACAAACAAACAGACACAAATTGCACAGGTAAAAGCTAAATGAGGAAATATCGTTAAGACGAGGTACTAATAATTCAAGTATCAATTTGTCATAAATATAATAATTATCCAAGAGAGTTAGTCACCAGCTTCTTGAAGTGGTGGTGAGACTCAGATTTAAAATTTTCTTGAATCGAGTTTCAGATCTTAGCTCCTACAAACCGAATATTAAGTTCCCATAATTGGTTCTTATCTTGCATTGGCAAGTAATATGATTTTTTACTAGCAAGTCTTGTGTTGTATGGATGTATTCTGTTTACAGATTTAAAAAAGCCTTTAAAAGACTACCGGTAATGGTACTTTGTCTCCATGAAGATCAGACATAAATAAGGCATTGTTTAGAAAAATTAGGCCTATAGAATAAAAGACTAGAATGAGCTCTAAAATCCGAAAACATCATTATCCCAACTGCTTTCTTTTGGAGATTAATGAGTGGTGTAGGTATTCCCCCATGTTACAACTGAAAAAATTAGGAGAGGATATATTAATGCATAATTAACACAACATTATAAGGACTGGTCAATGTATATACTTAATGTCTACTTTTTGAGATAATACCCACACAACCTTTTTATTTTTATTTTTGGAATGTGAAGAACCTGATATTTCCAGTTTAGATGAAAATCAATACAAATGCCTAGATACTTGATATACTTTTCTTTCTTAATAGTTTGTCATCAATATGCAGTCTGATTTTGTAATTAGTTAGCTTTTTGAGGTGGGTGAAATAGAATAAAATTAGATTTGTCAATGTTGAGTGAAAGCTTGTTTGCAACTAGCCAGTTTGATACATGACTGAGGTTTTCATTGGCAAGTGAATGTATTAACCTTAAAAATACATTTTAGTCAAGCTAAATTAATTTTAATATTAAATACCTTTACCAGTTGGGCAAACAAGAATATCCAACTCTCCATACCATCTATTTCGGTTACCTACAACAGCAATATAAACACAGCAAGAGTAAAATAATTTTAAAACAAAAGACAACTTGAATTAATTACAATAGATATTTGGGTTAGAGTTGGCTGTCTTCCATCAGACCAGGCATGGCCAATTGAGTGTTTTAACAAGTTACTGCTTATTAACAAATATGAAGTGGGGCAAATATTCTAGCTGCAGGGCTGTAGTCCCCCACACCCTCCCCCCAATGACTTTGATGGGCACAAAAATTTATCTTTCACTACCAAGAATGTGACCATTATGCCAAGAATGCTTTTATTCCATGCCATAAAAATACAGCCAATCACAAGCCAGAAAAAATGTTGTGTATTCTGTGGTATTCAACAGGTAGTATTCAACGGGTAGTTTTTTTAAAATAATTATATTAATACTAGATAGTATTCTACTGGAGCTGCTTTCTACATTACTTATGGAAGCGACCTACATTTGCACCAAATGCTGTGTGTGCCATGACACTGGTTAAACTGTTGTGAACCTTTTTAAACTTTTTGAACCTTTGAGAATGCTTCCAAGGATTTTCCCACACACCCGAAAACTTTCTGAACAACTGTTTGATTGTTGAAATAATTCCAAAGATTTCCAAAAAAATTCCAAAAATTTATTATGAATGTTAAAATGTGTTTGAAAACATTTCGAGTATTTTTCAAAGTATTCAAAAGATTTCAGAATTCCAAAAATTTTGTGTAATGATCATCAAAACTTGTTTCAAAGTGCAGCCTTGAGATAAAACAAGGACCTGCATGCACAACTTTAAATTGGGCCAAGCATTGTAGCATAGATAGATATGTACCACCAAAAAAGGAAAGCAAAGAATAGAGAAAAAGATGTAATGAACAGGCCCCTGCCAAGACTTAAACTCAGGATTTCTTGGTTGAAACACTGGAATGCCAAGCTGCAAGTGCCTAACTGAACACTGGTGTACTGGTTATGTAAAGAAAATTACTTGATGATCAGAGACCAAAAGTTTCTTTCCGTAAGACTAGTATATCTCCAAAACTCTGCAGGCATGTACATGTATACAAATAATTTGTCTGACACTGATCCTCTCAATATTCATAATGTCTTTCACTTCTAAGCTTTACTGATATTAACTGAGAAAATATTCCTGATTATAAAATACAAATTAAAATTTTAAAATTAACTTTACCCACCAATGAAAGATCCATGCCAATGTCTGTTTATATTATTTGGAGTGTCTATCTCTTCAAATTTACCAATATACTTCCTAGGTAGAGCGTTCACTGCAAATTTGGCGTCGACAAGGTTGGCAAGAACTGTATGTGTGAACAAAATGTTCCAATCTTTTTTTAACACTTTCACATCTTCAGCTGTTGATAAAGCAGATCTCTTATGTGGTTGTTTACTTGCTTTGCTCACTTCTGCTGCTTTTTCATATTCTCTTGCCACTATATTTGATTCCTTCAAAAATTTCTTCACCAAAGGTAGTTTCTCTTGGAATTGCTTTAACTTTTCAAATGCATTTTTCTGCTCTTCCGACATTTCCCTTTTTTCTAACAACAATTCTTCCAAAGTAGGGAACAACTTCAAGAAGTTAACCATTGGTTCATTAGCCTGGAATCCAAAAACAATTATTATTATTAAAAAATTATATTCACGTATTTGATGGAAACTGTCTGGGTTACAGATTTAATAATTATACTAATATACTGATAGTGTTGAGGGGCTGTATGTATCTATCCAGTTTCATTTGCATTTTTGTTAACTTGTAGCGTAAATAAATGCCTTGAAGGTATTACCGTTTTTTGTCGCGTACGATAGTTATAGTTAATACGTCAGCTTGTCAATTTGGACTCTGCTGTTCGTTGTGCAATGTAACAAATTGTTCCTTGTTCGAAAAAAATTCACAATGTTTTGAAGTACTCAGCAAGACATGTAGATTTAAATAAAGATTTCTTTCAGTTATAAATTTAAAAATAGTGCAAATCTCAGCACAGTGAAGTGGTTGGAATTTGAGGGATTTTAATTAACTTGGAACAACAGCCAGTTTATTTTAAAAAGTCAGGATGTATTTTGTTTTTTCCAAAGGAGAAAAATTTTAAAATGGTTTCTTAGGTTCTTGACTCCATATACAATTTGCTCAGCAACGCCACAGAGATTTTGGCAGTGATTCATAGCCGCAGTCAAATCTTGAAAAACGTTTTAGTGAAAAAAAACTTATGCCTCAAGGTATATTATTCAGTTCCCCCGCACGCCCTGTACATGTCCTCGCTCTTTGTCCCTCTCTAAGCCACAAGTTTTCCTTTCATCGATGTTATTTTAGCACCCTGTCCCTGTACAGTCGTAAGGCTACCAGGATATCTAGTTTTTGAAATTGCTATATAAGAAAAAAAATATGCGAGTCGACTTGTAGCAAGTCTAAGTGTCACGCTGTTTTGTGAAGACTCAAGGCGAGCTGGAGTAGAGAATCCAATCCCTTCGTCTCGTTTGGCTTGTTTCTTGAAATCCGTTTCCAAATCTGTTGTCTTCAGAACTATTTTCTAAAGATTCCAGGGACCTCATCATTTTCGCCCAGCGCTGAAACTAAAGACATTATTTGTGTCTTGAGCTTGTTGTAACTGGAGCCATCTGTGAGTCATAGACTTGCACAACAGGCATCCATGTTCTATAAGATACGAAATGGTCTTGTCGGCATTCCCTTTCCCCCTGTAGTCAT
>JAOEHT020132234.1:0-12300 GCA_025448195.2 Parazoanthus atlanticus
GAGTCAGACAAACAAACCGGAATGGCGGACGATTTTCCTAAAACACATTCTAAAACAGCTGGTGTTCCTAAAACTCTCTTTTGACACGAAAACTTCGCCTAAATTCCCTCTATTCCTCTCAGAACACGCTGGTGTTGTCTGAACCTCGTGGGGGTATAGTCATTTGCATTCTATTTTTAAACCTCGCGCGCTTCGCTATTCCCTCAGCTGTTCTATGCTTATTGATTTGTGTTTTGTCAGAAGTTGGGGCCATGGTAGCAAAACTAAAGACACTCAAACCTTTACAAACTTAAAGTTCAAGTTAAAAAAGAAAATACAGCTGCACTTAAGCTCGCCGGCCACACACTGACCGATTTTATTTGTAGGGAAACCCAGATTATTTTATCGAAGACAGAAGTCCGTAGTTTTCGACAGGTGTCCCACAGGATATTTTCAGCGGGCAGGATCTCAAAGCGTTCCGGCGCTGACAGATATATTGTCGGGGCTCATTTGCGTATCAACCATGAATACAGTCGCGAGTGCCACGTTTGGACAGGGCACTGTTTGGGCGCGCAAAAAAAAGATCGACCGTCTCTTGACGAAAAATCGGCTCGAGTCTAGTGAGCTACTAGCCGACAAGCTTAACTCTCACGAAAACAAATCGGCTAGTGCGTGATGGGCTTTACACGATCAAACTCGCCGGGTTTCGATTATAAGAGATACTGGGTTCGAATAAGCGCCGGGTGTAAAGTATGGCGTTCTAAGCTAACGCCGCCGGCGTTTAATTGAGATAACGTCGCTAATACCAGATAGTTGCGATATAAAACTGAAGTGCCTTTTTAAAGAAGAGCTGATTTTAGATTAGTACTTTTGTCACAAACACAAACCATGGTTGGCTTTTCCAGAAAATAGTTGGTTTTAGTAAAAGTGTTATTGTCACAGCCATAAACCAATTCTCTCGAACATTTTCTTTTATACAAACTCACTAAAATACTTTTCTTAAAAAAGAATTGCATGGCGTCTACCCTGAACCCTTTCGCCGCAGTTTTGTCGATATATAAGGGTTCACATACTCAATTCGATGCAATTCGTTTGCCTTATTAAGTTTCCCCATGAAAATCATATTTGGTGTCTATGAACTCTTCTTAAAATATCTTATATTATTATCAATAATTATTGCCATTACTTGAGGAGGAAAAGCCTGGGCAAGAGCAAAATTTGGTTTCTGCGCATGCGCCAAGACCCAAGTTTCTCCACCTTGTTGAAGTAACCGATATACGACAGAGCGAGCTTCCAATCTGAGCCTGCGAGTTTACTGAAATGCGGCAAGAGAAAGGCCGCAAATCGGTTGACTTTGTGGTTGGAGCTCTTGCCTCTCGGTCATGCGGGAGTGGTCGGGGGTTCTCGCCCTGGTTGGACCAACACACAGGAGTAGAACTGAGGTGCTGTCTTTGCTCCAACATTGCAAATGGTTCAACCTTCACGTCTTCTTAGATAAGGCTATTAGAACATGTGAATTGGGCTGTGAGAGCTGTAAGTGTTAAGGTTCTCCGTCCACATAAAAACACATCTTTCATTTTAAAATGACCGGATATTTATTCATATTGTAGCCCTGATATTTGTGGTTAATTAATGGCGTGTCGTCGGTCTTCCGGTGTCTAAAGTTTATCTTGCTTTGTTTAATACCAGGAAGATGAAAGTCGCTGACTGGCTTGAATTCTTAAAAGAGCCTCAGTATACAACCTGCGGCTCATTTTACAACTAGATATGAACTTTAAAACGTTAAAAACAACAAAAACTAAACTAATCTAAAAGTACGGACTTGGTTGTTGATTTAAGAAACAGCTCCAACTCAACCGCTCGATGACGCCGTTGAAGCCTTTCTGACCCTAGCGCAGACTGTGGGCGCCGCCACATTCCCCGGAGGAGGGGGTTCGGTCAGTTCTTTCTCTTGATTATAGAAATAACTAAAGTTAGACACAATCACTGGCACCGGGAGGGCAAGTGAGAGCACTCCCGCTATGGCACACAGGCCTCCAATCAACCGCCCCCAGTCTGTGACTGGCGCCTTGTCTCCGTATCCAACTGTCGTCATGGTAACCACACTCCACCAAAAGGCTTCTGGGATAGAACCAAACTGCGCTGCCTCAGCATAGTATACTGCACTTGAGAAAATGACAACTCCCATTAGCAGGAAGAAAGCCAGCAAAAGAAGCTCTCGAGTGCTGGCCTGGAGTGTTAAGCCCAACACTTTGAGCCCGCGGTAGTGGCGCGAAAGCTTGAAGATTCGAAAGACCCGGATCAGACGTAGAATTCTAAAGAAAGCCAGTAATGGCGTGTTTTGAGAATTGTCTCCTTTAAGACTGATTCCAAGAGTGATAAAATAAGGTAGAATCGCCAGAACGTCGATTATATTTAAAGGAGCTCGGAGAAAAGCGAATTTCTGCGGTGCAGCGATGAAGCGAATTACATATTCCATTGTAAACCACGTGATACAGAAAACCTCAATTCCCTGAAGTGGGGTGTTTTTGTTTTTATATTTCGCCGGCTGCTTAAATTGAGGCAAAGTTTCCATACAGAAGATCACGATTGAAAGTAAAATAACTCCTACCGACCAAATGGCTACGATCTGCGCGGCGAGTGACGAGTGGGGAAACTCCATTACTTCCCAGATTTTCCTCATCACTTGATTCTTCGGTAACTTTCTATCGCTTTCTTCGACTTTCTGTTCTGCTTCACCACCGAACTTTTTCAAAATGTCTTCTCCTAGTTCAAAGAACGTTATTTCTTTAAGGAAGGTGTTTGTATCGAGCGACGAGGGCCTCAGAAGACGGCCACATGACTGATAATAATAAAGAATTGCATCAAATGCCACGCGGTTTCGATCGAAGAAGAACTCTTTCTTGTTCATGTCAAAATAATGCATTCTCTTCTGCAATGAGCCGAGTAGAGTATTTGGATATCTTGCGAGAGTGCTCTCAAGTGTCTCGAAAAGCATCCCAGAAACGTTAATTTTTACGCGTATCTCGCCCTTTTTCACTGAGCGGGCAGGTGGGTCTATCGGCAAAAATGCACTTGCTCGTCGCTTGATTTCGTTTTCTTCTAATTCACTAAACAACCTCTGCCTCCATAGCTTGTCTTCTTGTTCATGAGAGAGTGATAAGCCACGCGAAAAGGCTCCGGGTTCATTTCCTTGGCGAACCCCTTGAGCTCCCGAAGCGATAACCGCTTCCATAACTGGCGGTCCCCAAACCTGGATTCTAAGTACAGTATTCTTTTTCCCTAGTTTTTCACGATATCGTACCCGGTAAAACAACAAATTCAGTGCTGAAACATGGCCTGTTAGGGCTGTCTCATTTATCCACACTCAGTGCCTCCTCTGGCGAATAGAATTCTCTTTCTGTTAATCTTTTCAATAAGTCATTCACCGGCTGTGTCACTGTGGAAACAAATCACCAGGAATCGAGACTGCAAATTTAAGCTGTCAATATCTTCTTTGTTCCAGTGGAAAAATATGGGCTCCGATATGCCACGTATTGGCAGCGCCATCTCGAAATTAGCTTTGCGGCACCATATGATTTAACTTCGGTTTGAGAACGATCAGATATTTTACTTCACCTGCGTTAAAATGTGCAGTATCCCTGGTGATCATACCTTATCCAAACAAAAGTTCTTAAGCAAATATAATTTTTGCTCATACAAACGTAGCCATTATTGACACCTCAGCCCGAGGAAATTGATTTTTTTCATATCCTTTTGTTTAACTGAATGTGAATAGATCTTGTGTGTAAATTGTACCTTTTATGAATTGATTAAATTTTTCTTCAACAATGTTTCGAGATTATGCGCGTTGGGAAACGATTTTCTTCTACAGGAAAAATTAAATTTTAATAAGTTAATCTTACTGTGAAAATCCTCTGCCAAACAATTTCAGCCGTGTGTATTGAAACATGTTATGATTATCATTACTTGACTTTTCCGTCATTCGGTGCATCCGAAATCAACAAGATTAGGACAGATGAAACTTACGATAGTTCTATTCTCAAAAATCAAAAATGTGTACCTGTAATTCTAGACAGTTAGAATATCAATATTGTTTTCTAATTTGCTCAATTTGTATGAAAAGCTAGAACAAAAAAATGCCTCCATAAGTGTCATATTGCCGCTTAATTTCATTTTCAATTCTTTTTCAGCTGTTATAAGATACTGAACAAATGGTGTGTTTTATATGACCAAAATTTTAAATATTCTGCCCAACGCTTCAACAAAACACTTCTAAATTGTTGAATCTTCCTCTTCCGGAAGCCTATTGTATTGCTAATTCGCACATCGTGTGTCTCGCAGTCTTGGCAAAATTGCCAAATTCGTTATTTTGAGAGTTGAAAAAAACAAATTAATTTATTTCTTCTGTGGCTACTGCGTCCTTTTGTACTTCGATTGCTTCAGTAAAAAAAATGTTTGTTAGAGGGTTCTGTCCTTTCAACCTTTAAGAGATAAGCCAAACGATGTTCAAACTGCGCCTTCAAATTTTCAGTTTACTGTAGAAATACGAAATGGAAATATGTTGGTTTTAGGCCAAGAACCGCGTGTATTTCGCTGTGCCGGAAATTCGTTTTAAATACTATTTTCAATTCAATTTCCAAGCTCTGGGAATTTCAGTTTGTCGGAGACGAGACGTCAGTATATTTTCAAAAAACTTGATACTTAACTTTCTTTTTTCAAAAGTGCAATTCAACTAAGGTTGTGTTTGTGTACTGGCGTATGTGTTTGTGTAAGTCAACTGCGACTTCTAAATGTAATAAATTATTTGCAAAGAGACGGAATTTTAATGCAAAAATTACTAAAAAGTAAATTACAGATTTCATTAAAAATGTACATTGTCTGTTTTATCAAACCGACTTGTTGAAAAACAATTTCGACCACAAGACATTGCCGTTTATTCGCCGAGTCATTAAAAAAAATCGCATTTTCCACAAAATAAACGCCTTGCTGTCAAGTTAAGATAGATGCAAACTGCTCCTCAGGGCAAATTTGCAATTAGCGCTAAAAGTCAGTCCTTTTCCCAGTGTTTAGAAGTTTGTACACGTTGATATTTTCTCAAAGAAGATTATCAATAAACGCGATCGCTTTCAAAGCAAAGAAACATGACGGCAGTGCAGTTTAAATTAATTTTGACAGAAGGAAAGTGTAAAAGGTTTTAATTTAATGTATAAAGTACTCTTGGTATCATTTACTTTACAATTCGCATTTTCCCCAAATTTCATCGACCATCCGTTGCCAAGATTTTCCGAGCATATTCTACCCTAGGTGCCAGAGGAAGGAGTCATAATCTAGGGCAATGATAACGGACGCCAGACTCGCGATCCGCAGGCAGGAGTTCGATATTTTCGCACGTATCATGAGCGACGTCTTTCCTCTGGCACCCTGGGTTAGCATATTTGATAGCAGCTGTTTAGTCTCGCAGCAACGCATGTTGGTTGCTCCGTCAAAAAGATCTAAAAGAACTCAGCCGCGTTTTACTCAATTTCTGTTATTTCCCGATAAAATTACTCTGCCAAGTGGCAACTGTTTTCTTACTATTTAAGAAAATGCAACTTGGTGCTTTTTTTGCTTCAAACTTATTTGAATGGAGTCGCTGACTCCCTGCTCAAGCATACTTACAAACTTTGACCGAGGACAAAGCATGGGAACAAAGAATGCATTTTTAAAGCCTTAAGAACCATTGAACAGCTCTATACCCGGCTGGTTTGAGAAAACTACAACTATTGACACACATAGAAATTGAGTGAAGATGTTTTAGAAAGGCATTAATAATTAAATTTGCAAACACTTTGTAGCTATAGCTTGGACACAATTTACTGATTTAAATGTGTTGTTGAAGGGGATAGAATTCGGGGAATATTGCCATTGTTTCTTCAAGATGGAATTTTGGATATGAAATAGTTTAAAATAACGACATTCAAAGTCACAAAAATATGCGATTGGACAGAACGAAATTGAAGTCGGCAACTATAGTGTAGTTCCAAAAAACATCTGTCCATGCTTAATTGCGCATAAAACTCCAAAAAATAAACCGATTCTGTATAAACGAGTCTAAACGTTTCCTTCACGTCCACTATATTTATCCCGAGTTGAACAACATTTTGTTAAGGGCATACTGATAATTTCGAGTCCTTTTTTATCACTTTTCACATCCTTACAACATTTGCGGCAAAAACCCAAAATTCAAAATAGTAAGGGACGATCGTCTTAGACTCACCAAATTCAATATTTTGCACTTATATGGTGTTTACTTTGCGGTAACTCGGTCTGGTCTCGTTTCAGTAACAACAATATAATAATTCCCCTCTCTGTCTGCGTTTCGTTCGTTTTATTACTAATTTTGGCGTTTTATAAAAAAAAAATGCCAAAATATTTCCATGTGCAAATTGACGAGAAAACACAGTCACAGCAAGACAAGAAATTGTCAACGGTCAAAATAACTGATTTGCATAACAACAATAACAGAGGCCTTCATGCAAGCTAATTGTTTGTTTCTTGCGCTGTTGATAAAAAAAAACAAAGCTAAAGGACTCCGTGTATTGATGATATAAAACTCTTAATCTTCGTACATGTTTAGCGTTTTCTTGTATAAAGCTACAAACTAAAATTAATCATGAAACAGTTAACAAAAGTGAGTGTGTTTGTCAGCAAGTTCTGCTTTCTCATCCTAATGTTCACAAAAAAACTTTAATTATCTAAATGGACCGAGTAAAAATGAGATAGTTCAGTTCATTAATTTCAATGGAATATTTTTGCTTGTCAAATTAAAAACATTAAATCGTTTTTGGCTGTCTGCAAGAGGAAATCAAATATAATCGCAACGGTTTCGAGCACGTTTCTCAACCAAAGCGTTAACGCGATGAATAATTATTTTGTTGCCTAACAAAACGGCAGGAAAAGGGTTGTGCGGTTTCGCGATTTATGTTTAAATTAAGGTTTTCTCTTATCTGATCACAGTCCTCCGTCTCACAAAGATCGAGTTCTCTGAAGACGCGAGTCAGCGGTGAAATAAACGTGTCCTTTATCACAGAACGGCAAAGTCGCCCGGAACAAAAATAGCCTCCGAAAAAGTATCTATAATGGATCAGATTTTAACAGTTTATTTCAAGACGTTTTGTTCCTTTCTTTTTTGGCAAGTTTGTTCATTTCTAAAAACGATATCAATAATACATGCAGCCGGTATTGCAGATTATGTAAACTTTTCTTTGGAATCCCAGCTGTAAGGCATTTAAGAGGTATTAAACATATCTTGTGTATTTATCTTATTGTTGAACATTTCCCCACCCATTTTTTGAACGTTTTCAATGAAATCATAAATCCAAACAAAAGTATTTCATAACTGAGAACAGGGTAAAAGTAAAGGAGAGCAGTCGATTTCAAGAAATGTTTCCTCTCCGATGTAAATGGAGAAATATTTATAACTCTTTTCATTTTTAAAGCGGGGGCGAAAAGCTCTTCAGACCATTGTTCAGCTGTCGCAGTGTGTATGAATATAATTCCAATTTCGGTTTCAATGACCAAAACATATGCACTTACGAGAAAACAAGATCTAAATTTGCCAAAAAATCTATAAATGCTCATCCGGAAACTTAAAGTCTGAAAATCTCTTACATGCAAACGCATTCCAAAAAGGTCTTTTCTCGAAATATAACTTCTCAAGACTTCATATCAAGAAGGGAAATGACGAAAACCCAGCATGTTAAATGGGAAATAATGAATTACTAGCGGTATAACCGCGACATTATGACTAACATCTCTGTAAGCGTCAGTGCTATTGTAACGGCCACTGTATTCAGTGCTAGTTACGGTACATATCACTGTCATTACCACGGTTACTTATGTCACGGTTGATGTCATTGTCACTTGCCAATACCATTATCAAAGTCACCGTCACTTTCAATGTCGCGGTACATATTACAGTCACTGTGCTTTCAATGTCACGGTATGTATCACTGTCATTGTCACGGTATGTATTACTGTCACTGACACTTTCAATGTCACGGTAAGTATCATTATCATTGTCATGGTATGTATTTCAATGTCACAGTATGTATTACTGTCACTGTCACTGTCACTGTCATGGTATGTATCACTTCATTGTCACGGTATGTATTACTGTCACTGTCACTGTCAATGTCATGGTATGTATCACTTCATTGTCACGGTATGTATTACTGTCACTGACACTTTCAGTGTCACGGTGTGTATTACTGTCACTGTCACTTTCATGGTATATGTATTACTGTCACTTTCAATGTCACGATATGTATTACTGCCACTGTCACTTTCAATGTCACGGTATGTATCATTATCATGGTATGTATTTCAATGTCACAGTATGTATTACTGTCACTGTCACTGTCACGGTATGTATCACTTCATTGTCACGGTATGTACTACTGCCACTGACACTTTCATGGTATATGTATTACTGTCACTTTCAATGTCACAATATGTATTACTGCCACTGTCACTTTCAATGTCATGGCACGTATCACTGCCATTAACACAGCATGTATTACCGTCACTGTCACTTTCGATGTCACGGTATGTATTATTGTCACTGTCAATGTCACCTGCCACTGTCACTTTCAATGTCACAGTATGTATCACTGTCACAGTCACTGCATGCCACTTTCAATGTCACAGTCGATGTCACGGTTACCTGTCGCTATCAAAGTCATTGTCGCGGTCGCAGTCATTAACACAGTGACATCTACATTCACCATTACAATCAGAATCACAATCACAATCACAATCACAATCAAAGCCTCAGTCTTTGTAACAGTCACAGTAATAGTAACATAGTAACACAGCAATGAGAGCTTTCACTATTCAATCACAGCCACAACCAGAGCAAGTTTTATGTCACGGCTTGTGTCACTAGTCACTGTGACTGTCACCGTCAAGTTACTTAGAGTCACAACTAGTCACATATTCACTGTCACAAATACTGTTACAGTCATTGCCACAGTCGCATTGATGTTTGCGAAGTTACCAGATCAACGAAATACTGGATTGCTACCACCAATCAAAAGAAAAAGATTAATCGCAAATTGCCTTCTAGCTAACGAATAGGCTTAGCCTGTTGTCAGGATAAAATATTTACCATCATTGAGAAAACGTAATTCAATTTTCGTCTTTAACTTTTTGATCTATACCATACATCCTGGAGATACGACTGTGGCAAAGAAGATCACAACAAAAATAGAGGAAAAGAGATAAAAAAAAGCCCTGAAACCGTTGTTTTATCATAACTTAGTATATACCAAATATCTCAACAGCGCTTTTCGCGCACTCTGATTGGCTATTCAACTCGGAATATCCAGTGTTAGCTATTCACCTCAAGACACAGTTCATGCATAACATAAGTCAAAATGGGGGCGGTTTAGTCTCTCGGCAGCTTCAGATGATGGGCAAACATAAAGAAAACCACAATTAACGGTTTGTATTCAATCGTAAGTTTTATTGCTTCAGCGTCAACGCAAACAGCGTTTAAAACAAAAGAAAACTGACTTGTTAAGTCAAGGTCTTTGTAACAGTCACAGCAATCACAATCATAGCAACAAGAACTATTGTAACTTAGTCACAGCCGCAAGCAGCCTTCCTGAAGCGCCACAATCATAACAACCAACATTCTCACGGCGCAACAAGTCACAGTCACAGTCACTGCCACAGATACTGCTACAGTCACTGCTAGTCACACTCGGCGCAACAAGTGCATGTCACAAAGATACTGCTACAGTCAGTTTGAGTCACTGTTAGTAACACTCGGCGCAACAAGTCACAGTCACTGTCACAAAGATACTGGTACAGTCAACTGTCACAGTGAATGACTAGCGAAGTACTGGCGTGATTTATGACCAACTTAAAAGAAAAAGGTTGATCGCAATTTTACTTCAAACATCGTGGAATACGGTGCAAGCCTAGTACCCAGTTGTCTGGACAAAAGTTTTACCATCAGGATTAAGAAATATACTTCATAGTGTCCTTCGTTGTCCGCTGATCCTGGAGAAACGGCTGAGTGTGACGAAGAAGAACACAGAAAAAAAATCGCCGGAGGAAGAGAGCGTAACTAATCTCTCAAAAAAAGTTCTCAAATCGTTTGTTTTTTTAAAGTTATTCTGTATTATTTCAAATAAGTGCTTTATTCCAAGGCTTTTGAACTGTTTTCAGTGAGATCATTTGAGCACTTCGATGGCGAAACTCAAGGTACCTGCCAGCTGAGACACAAACATTCATGATGAACGGCCGAGGTCGCGGAAGAAGCGTGCAGTGTTGCTTTTGCTGAGAACATTGAGATCACTGTATCTTCTTGTTCTTACATGGGGAAAGGCGTAAGCTCACTTGACACTCGGCTCTGGACTACAACTGAATTATAACTTATATCGTGAGTGTGTGAAGTCAGTATAAAATGTGTTATCACAGGCTGGACTCACTGTTCTTCTAACGAGGTCAATCTCTTACAATCCAATATGCGACGATCGTCCGTCAACGTTGTGAAGGGGAACTGGGGCGGGCCGTGACACACACCATTCATACCAAACCTTCCGTGTAGTACATTTTCGCCACATGTGGATTGTCAATCGGCAACCCTTCGTTAAGTACAAGGGGTTCTGAAAATAAAAAAGTCAGAGTTGAGTCAATTAAATGGTTAAGATAAACTTTATTTATACAGGGTAAATTATTGGCCATTCACCTGATATCTCGAATAGCCATTGGATGAGTATTACAAGAGTTGCAGGCAAATAGTCTGCTGGTTCATGAATACTGAATCAGCCAGTGTGACCTTTGCTTCCTCGTCTCTAAGAAGTCAAATTGGTACAAGTTTTAACAACCATTATTACAAGGGAATAGCATATTGGTTTTGCAGTGGGCTGAGGCAGAGAAGTTTATTCTCTAGTGCCCCTCCCCTTAAGGAAGCACCTGCAATATTATGGGGCTTATTTTGCCATGGTAGTTTTGATGTTGCAAACAATGCAACAAGGTGGCCACATGTTTTTCACTCTCTTCTTCTTAGGGGTCATCCATTTTTTCATCATTTTCATAAGCGTACTATTAAAGCGTAGTTTATCAAGGGAGGGGGTTAAGGGGCAAGTACACTTTTCAAAATAATAAGAAGGATGATATCACTATTTCTCTGAGCATTAAGGATTTAAAATGATGCTTCAATGAGAGATACATGTACTGTGCACTAAACACCACTATGAAAAAATGCCTGCTAAGTATTCCTTTGTGTTGGTCAATGCAAATTGAGGCAAAAAAATGACGTGCCTTGAAACGTGATCAAGAAGTGCAACACCCACAACAAAATCATCATTTTTCATTATTTAGTTTGTGCATCTTGTGGATAGGGGAGGAGGAGGAGGGGGGTGGGTTGTAAAAAGACTACGTTTTGTACAGAACTTTGTAAAAAATGGATTTCCCCTCAATGGATTTAAGAGAAATAAAATAGACTACCGCATTTAATGGATTGAACGCCGCAGCGCCCTATCAATTTATAGTGTTTTGGTTTGAGGGCAGCGCTTTTCAAAGATCATAATAGTTAAAAACTGTCAAGAAACCGAAAATGAATGGCACAGTTAGCTCTTACCAAATGTGTTGAGCCCGATTTGCTGTATACTTCTGGAGTAATGTATCTTTGAAAATATCGAAAATTACAGCGAATGTATAACGTTGGAGGTAACTTTTTCCTCCAGCCGTAGAAAATCTCTATAAACACTCAAATCTCCACAATTATTTGACATAACTGATTATTGAGCTCATATTTGCAGTGCTTACTAATTGTGCCATGCTCTACCTAAAAATCCGACATTAAGACCCTGGGCCTAAATACGTTCTCCTAAGGGGTTTTGGGTGGGTTTGATGACGGGGTGATTATATCCGGAGGGCTTATACATGTAAGCGGTATGACTAAAATGTTTCCGAACGAGCACATACTATCTGAGAAATAATTAAACTAACACATACCAAGACATATAGTATATGGTTAAAATTATTGTTCTAAGCTCCACTTGCCTTATAGCTTCCTAAGTTTATTTGAAATGGTGATATTTATAAGGAAACAAGAAAAATTAACTAGAAAGGGGCTTATAACTCGAACACATTAGATTAGCCTATATATGGAGGGGGGCTTATATCCGGGGGAAGGGCTTATAACCAGAATACATTAGATTAGCCTATATATGGGGGTGAGGGTCTTATATCCGGGGGAAGGCCTTATAACCGGAATACATTAGATTAACCTATATATGGGGGTGAGGAGCCGCACCACTTCAT
>JAOEHT020132315.1:0-12299 GCA_025448195.2 Parazoanthus atlanticus
GCTGTGAAAACTCCAGGCGCGAAAATTCAAATTAACCATTGTGAAGAAAATTCGAACCATAACAATGGGCAAAGCTTCACAGTGTGACTAGACCGCGGTGCGAACTTACTACCGGTATGAGTTGAGATCGGTCTCCATACAATTCCTTTTATCTGTTTGTATGGGTAATCGAATGGTTTGGAGGGCAATTAGGGATTAATCAGCACGTGTAAATATTTCAAAGACTAACCTAAAATTGAACGAACGAAGTGAGTTGAATTTGTGGTCTTTGAAATATTTACGAGTGATGATTTATCCCGAATTGCACGAACAAACCATTCGATTACTTGTTAATAATATGCATTCAGGCTCATACTCTGCCTCGTCTTGTTTGCGAACCGTCGCGTAAAACTGCGTTCTGCTCTTCAGGTTTGTAAGTTCCCATGTTGTCATCATGTCCTAGCTGACTGATTTGTCCAAGATTTCCACACTTTGAGCCAGTTGTCTGTACTTATCACTGCGTCTTATTGGATGCTTTGTCTTTCAGAGTTTGAATTAGGTCTTCGTTGCACTCGGCAAACATGGCCGCCATTTTGTTTGTTTACAACCAGTACAACTTACAAGTTATTGCACTGTTTGCGATTAACAGAGGGGCTCTTAGCCAATCAGATTGCAGTAGTTTTTCTATGCATATTATTAACATGAAATTAGCTCAGACCGGCACCACTCATTCCGGTCGCTGGACCGATGCGAAAATTTCATACCGGTGTGACTTCAGGCCGGTATGACAGTTTTTCCCATGCAATCGCAAAAAATCTCATACCTGTCTGAATTTCGTATTGTTTTAAGAATGCGAACCTAATTAATCACTTGTCATTTTCATATACCGGTCTTATGTAGTGACTCAGTACCGGTCAGAGTTTGGACCTGTCTGAATTCATACCGCTCTCATGTAAAAACTCGTATCTTTCACACCGTTCTCATGTAATTTCATTGTAACGAACTTCTGAGTTCATGCCAGCTTCATGTAATCACTCTGTACCGGTCTGAGTTCGTACCGTTCTCATGCAATCACCCTGTAAGTCTCGAGCTAGAACTTCTAATTAAGGGACCTGGAAACCCAAAAATATGCCCGTTGCTACTGGTATGAAGACACTTTTCTCAGTGAATAACACGGTCGTTGGTCGGGACAAAAACTTCGTGAGAAGGTAAACTGGTGAACACTCCCACCTCGTCCATATGTCCATCGTGCAGGTTTCATGTGGCATAAACCTTAAAAGAAAAGGAGGCCTTTTCAGAGCACGTATGTTTTGTGATCTTTGATATATTACACTCTTTTTTGTAAGAACGTTGAAGCTGAAAATGGGCAAAGCTTAAAAGAACATATTTCTTGAAAGAACATAGCTCTGGCTGAAGATTAGTTAAGAACATTTTATTCCATCTGTTTCTAAATGAGCAAAATCTGGTATGTGTATTGGTAGTTCTTCTCCTCTGTGCCTTGGTAAAACCAAATCGCCCTAAGGTCGATTGCACTGTCATATTGTCACGAATAATGCGCAAAAAAAGAGCTGCTCTATTTCAATATGTCATCTGTTGTAACAAAATACCAAACGCATGCAAACAATGCTCTTTATTTAAAAACACATTCCCTGCTCACGTATGCATCATATGGCAACATGTCAGTTAAGAACCATTAAGTTAAGAACGTTTCAGCCTCAGCTCAAAATTAGACGTTCTTATGAAAAGAAAAGATTGTACTAGATACTGGCGTCAGCAAGGGACTCGTGTTGATTCGATATTGCCGAATCACAGAAACAAGAACGCGATTCTGCTGGTCTCGTTGTGATGCCCTACATTTAAGAAGTATCAGATAGGGTCAAACGAGCACTTCGAAACTCCATTGTAAAAGCTGTGTTCAAGCCATTACGGACAATGTCGTCTATTTTCAGAAAACCAAAGGACCATTCACCGGAAGACAAAGTCACAGGAGTTGTCTACAAGGTCAAGTTCAAGGAGCCTGAATGTGTTTTTACGTATGTAAGAACACGCGGGTAACTTTGTCAACAAAGTAACGTTTATTCATCTCAAGTTCTATAGTCAAGTTAATCATTATATATCTACCTACGCATAAAAACGTTTCCTGTAATCAATAAGTGTTTATTCAAAGCCTTATCGGTGAGTCCAATATCTCAGGAAGTCGATATAGTTCTTGTGGTTATGGTTATGTGGGCAGTACATAACTATAGCATATCGTCACAACGTACATCGGAGAAACAAAGCGATGCTGGACGTCAAGATCTGTAGAGCCCAATCCCTCACGCGCCGCCAGCAAAGAATTAGCTATTGCACAGCACGCCGAAAACACTATGCGCGATATTCACCCAAGCACCGCTGAAATTCGCGAAAAGAATGAGGACAATTACGGTTAGACTTTTTTCTAGAATCATTGCCCTTGGCACTGGACAACATGGGTTAATGAGCACCTGTCATTGAACGTCAAGCTCACCGCAGATATTGTAATATTGACCGTTCTCCGGTTGGCCGTTCCCAGTTCCTGGTTCTCCGTTCCTGGTTTTTGTAATGTAATAAACAAGATCTTGATCTTTTAATTGATTGTCCCCCGAGGAAGATCCAGAGCAGCGGATCATAAATTTGGGAACTTTTTATTAGCAAAACATCTTTGCTTTTACCAACATTTCATTAGTATAGTTTTTTGGCATAGATCAGTTTCAAATTCTTAACATTTTAAAAAGAAATATAGATTGAAACAGAAAACAAAACCAGTGACCAAACGGAAGTGTAAAATCAATATGGAAAACACGTAACCCGACCTTGCTGACTCATGGTTTATGACAAATGAGAGCGAATATAAAGGCAGGGCGCACCGCTTACTACACCTTCAGGTGTGATTAATATTCTATTTTGGGGCAGCCTCCCCTCCCCCCGTTCAATTTCAGTTTTTCTCGACCAATCGGCGTTGATCTATTCAACCTCGTTCTAGCGCTCTGCTCGTTCCCAGGACCGTCCGCGTGTCAGCGATTTTAGTATAAATATGGGGCAACTGAAATAATTAATAATTTGGTGTTGGCAAATTTTCCCGAAAAAAATGGTTCAAGCGTGGTACATGGACTCTTCAGATGCCGATCAAAGGCTTCCCCACCAGCTTGACCCGCCAGAACCGGTTTCGCTGGACCACTTGAAGACATTTGGCGTCTTGTATTGGAAGGTAAGTTACAGCACACAACACTGGTGGGGTGCCGACCGAACGTGAGCTGAATATCAGTATGTTTCTGTTCTACTGCGCAAATCCGCCTCCCAATTAAAATGGTTTTAGGAATGAATTTTTGGAATACAAAGTCCGCCGATAAAAATGGTACGTACAGGAAGTGTATGATAAAAAGGATTTTTAGTAAAAGTTTTAAGCTAAAAAGAGAGAGTTTGACAGAGAGAGACTTTGCCTTGAAATGTAAATGTAAAAGGGGACACAGTGCAAGGAGTTTAATATATATATATCTTATTTTACAGTTTAGTATGTAGTATGGCTGGATATTGTTACGAGTCTTGCAGTATTTTGACGAGCCCGAAGGGCCAGTCAAAATGCAAAGGACGAGTAACAATATCCAGCCATACTACATAGCAAACTGCCTCCTAATAAGATATTACTTATACGACTTTTCTTTTCTAATGCTTAAAAAAGAATGACGGAAATAAGGGCGCGCTTGATAAAACAGCGGTATTAATCAACTGCAAATGTATTGGCACTCGTCAAACCGGTTTTTGTTTCGGCGACCACGCGTGCATGCGCGCTCAATTCATTCAAGATAACTCACACATTTTACGTGTCTTTGGCGACATTTAGATAACTAAAATGTCCAACAATCTAACTGTTTGAATGTGATCACCAGAAAGAATATCTTCTTGAGAAATATTGTGGTTGAAATTACGAGATGAAATTGATAAAGTTCTAAGACACGAATCAAGAAACTATTGTAAACGACAAACTGGCCAACGGCTATTCTGCTGCACCTTAGGAAACAATTACCGAATTAATTGCTTGAAATTTCTATCATCCTCTGCCTGTTGAAGGTACACATCGACAGCATTTTAGCAAGAAACGGAGAATTACTGGCCAAGGATATACGGTATCTAGGATTGGGTGCTCATCAAAGGTGTTAATGATTACACTTCCAGACATTTTAGAACTGTCGACTGAAGTCAAGCGGGATTGTTCAAGCTTCACTGCCGCTATTTTTAATCCTTACAACAGAGATTATTCTCTTCTAATAACTTTCCGATGGTGTCCTAGTAATCTGTCAACGGAAAATTGACTTTTTTGCAACTGTGTACATGTCAATGTGATGGCAAAAGTGAAAACCTTTGTTGGTGTCCTGTTCTGCAGTTCGTTGTTAGCCTGCCGTTCGCTCTCAGAAACAACTTAACCGTAATGTGTTGGATTTCAGCCAAACTTTAGCATGTTTTACAACATTCAGGTCAGTCTACTCTTTGTTTATCTTAAAATGTTTTGGATCTTGTTATTTTGAAGAAATGCTGGAATGCCGTAGACGCGGTGTTATCCTTTTAGAGCCGTATAACTATTTGGAACGGCAATTTCCGAGAATCGATCAACAAATGTACTATCAAAATTCTGCAAAATCGATTTCCTGGAATACAAACAACCACAAACGGGAAAAAGAAACACTGAAAATCGCTTAACCGGTCAAACCAGTTCGTGAACAGTGTAGTACGGTCTCATATTTGCACTCGTTTTGGTGCATATTTGCTTTCTAAAATGCCATGTCGTATAATAAATATATTTATTATTCCTCACCGGAAACGCTTGAGTTGTCTGCCAATCAAATCACGCCTTTTCGGTCACGTGAAAACCTAATATTTCAAGATATTGGACACTTAATATTAGGCTTACACATGAGACCGAAATGGCGCAACTTGATTGATATCAAAGCACTGAAATGGTTTCTCTTTCGCCTTATATATTTTTCAAATCCTCATGAAAATTGAGTAGAAAGTTTTATCGAAAGCTATATTCGCAACAGCCTTTTGCTTTCAAATGTGGAAAAACCATAAAAATGCCTTGTAAGACTTTTTGTTCCTCCTATCTGTGGTGAAATGTCGGTGAGAATTCGGCAAAGTTCTCGCAAGGGCGAAAAAACAGAGGATGTTAGATTACATGAGAGTCAACCAGTAAAGAAACAGCTTCCATATCCCAAGCTGTCGCCCAAAGCTTAACAGGATATGGGCCCAGGAGATGACTACTGTTCAGTGGAGATGAAACTAAGTATGAACTATGGGAGGTGAAGGTCCTAGGTTTCATGCGCCTACAGAAGCTGTACGATGTATTCGTGCCGGGGAGTGCCGAAGAAGGAGACCCCGATCAGGCAAAGAACGCCGATGCCTTTGCCGAACTAGTCCAGTGTTTGGACGACTGAAGTTTGTCACTGGTAATCAAAGAAGCCAGGGACAACGGCAGAAAAGCTCTAAAAGTGCTACGACAGCACAATCAAGGGACATTAGAGCCCCGTATAATCGCCCTATATACAGAGCTAACATCATTGAAGATGGCAGAACACGAGACTACCACTGACTATGTGATCAGAGCCGACTGCGGCAACCGCGCTCAAAAACGCCGAAGAAGTAATCAGTGATGGCCTGTTAATCGCCACAGTGGCTTTAAAAGTCTGCCAATTACCTACAGAACGTTCGCCACAGTAGTGACACAGAGGGAGAAGCATGCAGATGATGGCGTTCACCGAATTCAAACCGCCCTGATGAATTATGAAGAAAACGAGAAGTGTTATAAGGGAGGTACAGAAGCAAGCGAGAAAGGCAACGTCATGCCGGTGGCCCAAAAGTTCGATGGCAAGTGTTATCGGTGTGGAAAGAAGGGCCATAAAAGTGCGAACTGCTTTGCCAAGTCTGAGTCCACAAAATGGTGCTAGAAATGCAGAAACAAGTTCCACAACACTAAGGATTGCCGTGCTCGGAAAAGAGACACTGTAAAAACTGCCAAAGGGCCTTGGGACTCGAATATGTCGCATAGTTTTGCTTTTACTATCACAGAGCACGAAAGCTCTTTTAGTAAGGTTAATTCTAACTTACTGTTGGATACGGGAACAACTAGCCATATTATTAACGATAAAGCCGATAAAGCTAAGTTTACAGATTTTGATGAACAATTTGATCCCAGAACTCATGTTATTGAGTTAGCTAACGGTAGCAAAGCAAACGTAGTTTTGGGCAAAGGAAATGCACAAGTTAGCTGTATGACGTAAACGGGAATTTACAGGATGTTGTTGTTAACAACGCTCCTTACATTCCGTCTTACAAGCACAATAATTTCTCTGTTCCTTCCGCAATAGAAAAGGGGAGCCAGTATTAACCTCGACAAGCTTAAGCACGCAAAGCATTTCAATGCACCCGACGGTACAGTTTTTGACATAGAACAAAGAGGTATTTTGTATTATCTAAATAGCATTTCCTCTTCAACAAATAACGCTAGCACATTGATGGAGTGGCACAAAATCATGGGCCACTGCAATTTCAACGATTTGCTCGAGCTTCAAAGTGTAGTTGATGGTATGAAGATCACTGCATGAGGGTCAAGGGTGCGGATGCAATATCTGCATGCCAGGAAAAATATGGCAACTTCGGAACGGCGAGCCAGATGAAAGAGCAAAAAGCCCATTAGAATTTGTACATTGTGATTTGGCCGGTCCGAATGACCCAGTAGCTAACGATGGCTTCGAATATGCGTTATTATTTGTAGATGATTATTATATACAGGTATTCACATGGTGTATTTTGTAAAACGGAAAAGTGATACTGCAGAAGCAACTGAGAAGAAATTTTAAGACAGAAACTAGAATATCTCAATTGCCTAGGCTACGAGACATTCATTTTAAGTAATATCAAGATCAGCTTTTTTAACTACAACACTGACAAACCAACTTCCGATTACCTAGATATGCTTTACATGCCAATCGTTACTTAAAGGTTACTAGAATCACAGACCATAGAGCTACTCTCATTGATCATATTTATACTAACTTCCCAAGAAAAGTGATAAAAACCGGAATCTGCCTTGCTGATATATCAGACCATTTACCTTGCTTCTGTACCATTGCGACTAGTATACCTACATACAGGAAATATATTATAGAGACTTTTCGCATTTTGATAGGGACCTTTTTGAAGAAGAATTGGCTCAGATCTATTCTTAGAATCTTACAAACGCTGAAGATGTTAATGTCAGTATGATATTTCAGTAACATAATCCGTTCACTGCATAAAATAACTGATAAGCATGCTCCAATAAGAAAAGCCTCAAATTTCAAAAAAAGACAACTGAAGAAACCATGGATATCCAACGGCATACTTAATTCAATCAAAAGAAAACAAAAATTGTTCCAATCACACTTCCTCAGTCGTGATCGAGAAAAAATGAAAGAATATAGAGTGTTTAAGAGTGTTTAACAGCAAACTCGATAAGATTAAAGAATTAGCTAAAAGAAAGTATTTTTCTTCACAATTTGATATAAATAAAGATAACATAAAATGACATGGAAACTAAAAGTCATGATTATAAGTAGAAGAAAAAAACTAAACCCGTAAAAACTAAAATCCTATATAATAACAAGTGCTACACTGATAAATTGAATATATGTGATCAGCTTAATTCATATTTCATTAACATTGGTCCTAGTCTATCTGCTCAATTACCCAAACACAATAACCCTAATCCTACTAAATATATAAACAGGTCATTTTCAACTAGTTTTATGTTCAGATCTATCCATGATCATGAAGTATATGATCTAATAATAAACTTAAAAAGTACTAAGTCAACTATAGGCGTCCCTATCAAATGTATAAAATTAGCGTGTAATCATATCTGTAAAGCTTTAACAAAATAATACAACCAATCCTTAGTCCAAGGTATTGTTCCTGGTATTCTAAAAATCTCAAAAATAACACCTGTAGATAAAGGTATCCTACAAATATTCGCCCAATTTCAACACTTGCAGCTTTCACACAAATTTTCGAAAAACTTACATACAAACAACTGATAACTATATTGAAAAGTATAATATATTATCCCAATTTCAGTTTGGATTTAGAAAGAGCAAATCTACAGAACAGGAAACAGCGGAAATCACAGATAATTTAAAAAGTGCAATTGACAACAACCTATTCACCTGCGGTGTACTTCTTGACTTTGCGAAAGCGTTTGATACCGTGAATCATACCATTCTTCTCGGCAAAATGGAAACATATGGAATTTAGGGGAATACCACTGAAATGGTTCACAAGCTATTTGACAAATAGACAACGGTGCGTTTCTATAGATGGTACTGAATCATCCAGGCAGACAATGATGTGTGGCATTCCCCAAGTTAGCTCACTTGGTCCCTTACTATTCCTCATTTATATTAATGACTTCCCTAATTGCTCTGATAAACTACCTCAGTTAAAATATTCGCAGATGGCAGCAATATATTTGCCTCCTCCCGCAATGCTAAAGATCTGGAAACCTTGATTAACCAAGAGCTATTAAAAGTAAAAGAATGGTGTGACCTAAATAAACTTTCAATTAATTTTAAAAAACGAATTACATGATTATCAAATCTGCTAAAAAGAAGACTCGTAGCACATTGGACATAAACTGATTAACTAACAAAGATGGCTCAAGTTATTCCTCAGAAAAGAAAGATCACATTAAGTACCTAGGTGTATTAATTGACGACTCAATTTCATAGAAATACCAAATATCTTATTTCAAGAAATGCAGCGATCACATATCTTTAAGCACAGTTTAGAGTATACTGCAATCAGTTTCACACACCATTGTAACCAACCTTGTAAGTCAAGAGCGAATAAATCTTTAATTTAACGCATTACGTTTCTTTACAACAGCTGAAACAACTTTACTATACTCTAATGCATCCCTATATCTCATATACTATCAATTTTTGGGGCAGTGCCTACACAGCTCGCTTAATTAAAATCCAAACCAAGCAAAACCTGCTTGTATGGTGAAAACACTGAGAGTGCTCGACCTCTACTAAATTCGCTAGACTTACACTTGAAACATATTTACATTACAATTACTCAAATTCTCCCACCATTGGCATAAAAAGTAACTGCCAAGTATCTTTACCCAACACCTCCGCTATGCCAGCTACGTACACTCACACAACACAAGTTATACTTCCAAAGCCAACTTTTATAAAACACGTTTCAGGACCAATATTGACAATTATAATTCAACAATAATTTTCGTATAGAAAACGCGCAATGCTATTGGTCAGAATCGATCACGTGATACACGCTGGCAGGGCCACTATTTTTTATAGTAGGGCCAATATCTGTAACAGCTGGCAAGCAATGAAAATTGTTTTGTTTGCGTTTCTGTCGCGAAAAAATGGCCGGAAATTCAACTTCGAGGTTTGAGCAAAACAACAGAAAAAAAGACGGAGTTAGTAAAAAGTTCAATACCGCAAAATACAAAGAGTTCAACAAAATTTACCTTTTTGCTTCATTGCGTTCATCGCTCGCGCTTTGCTGCTCCATGAGAAAATTATTATTGAATCATAAAATAAATAACCCCCCTCTGCGCTATTTTTGTATCAGCTATACAGGCCCTCAACTGAAAAGTGTCCTCAATGTTTCACATTCGCCCTCGGCTCTGCCTCTTTTCGGACACTTTTTCAGCCTCGGGCCTGTATAGCTCGATACAAAAAGCGTAGAGGGGGTTTATTCACTGAATATAGTCTTTTTTCTTAGTTTATTTTATGTACTTAGTTTTTGTTGCTAAAGCTCTTTGTAGTGAAGTCCGGGCACAAGGCTTTCTATACCACTGCTTGGCAGATAAGTGCTGAGTTGACTATACATCGTTTATAGTCGGTTTACCTGAATTTCATTTACAGAGATCTTCGCAATAGTTCGCTGGTGTGTGGCTGTGAGCTGACAGCAGCCTTAAGTGACCTCAGTGAAACAAATGTTAACATACTGGGCACTTGCCTAAACAAAGAAGGAAATGAGGAAACGTTGTCGTTTGAGAATAGACCCGAGTGCGGTAAGTATGGCGTCTTTTAGACGTAGTAATACAGTCCAATGTAAACCAATGGAATTATAAGACGAATGGTAAAAATCAGTTAAATTCCCTTAGATAAAGCCTCTCCATTGTCATCTGCTTAGAGATTAGACGATTTTAAAATTCAAAATGGAGAATTTAATTCGTTGAAATACAAGTTTTATGCGCTTTGAAATCGCGACAGACTTCCTTAGTTTGCATTTATGGTCAATTTTGTTAATTATGGTTTAAGTTGTGCTGACAGCAATGCATTTTGGGAGTTTTTATGCATTTTATAAATGACGCCAGTTTTGGCGTATTTCCGCATAAATAACTGATTTTTGCCATTAGATATGTTTTATAGTACCACATAAATATTTCTGCCAACAACAAAAATATAGGGGGTTTTCGTCGTTGCCATGGTAACCGGTTTTGTTTTTTTTAAGGTTTCATCACTTTTATGAGGTCAAATTGTACTCATTTCTTTTTACACACAGATATTTGGTTGGATAAACTTATCTTCCGTCTGTTTAGAGCAACAAATCTAAAAATCAGCAATTTAATGACTTATGGTTAGTGAAATGCATCTTTGGATTTTCAAAATGGTGGCTTCTATAAGTAATTTTTTTTTCCAAAATCTTTTTATTTTATACGTCTTTCCTAATTGGCAATTGTTAAAAATGTTTCTAACAGCTAAAAGCCACCAGTTAGTCTTAAATTAAGCTACTCAAAATGTAAGATAATACACTGTTTTGTTGTACTTAAAACAACGATCACATTATGACGTCATGATAACGTCATGATAACGAAGAAATCGTCGAACCTGAAGATAAACTTTTCGAAAGTTATTTCTCAATTATCATGAAAACCATAAAAGAAAGGCAGAGAATGAGCAAAAATAGGCTAAGAAAAGCTATTCGATGACGTCATCACCAACTAAGAACTAATTCATGCACAATTATGTAGATCATGGACTAATTAGTGTTACTGCCAAGTTTCAAACGATAACACGTAATAATAACGAAATTACGGTGGGGGCGGGGGGACGAATCGGTTCCCCTGGTCTTCCTAGCGCTAAAAATAGCCCGGCCTGGATAGGGCCGAAGACCAAAGTCAAAAATAAGCATTTGAAGTGATTATTGAGATTGTTGCAGACTAATAATACACTTTTTAAAAATCCATTTCCAATTAAACTTCGTTTTAATTGAGCACACTGCTGCGGACCTTTTGGCCCGTGGGGCCTGGTTAGGGTTAACTTTAATCAACAACTGACGCATTCAGATCAGTCTTTCAGAAGAGCCTGACATTTCGCGAACAATAAAATGATACGTACCTATACTTATAGTATCTGACGAGGCTCTAACAACATATATTGGTTATTCTATCCTGCTAATTAATCGAAATAAATCGTATGTTGTCTCAACTCAAAGCTCTTATTACGTTTTAAAATGAAACTGCGTATAATAACTGGTATTATATCGTTTTCCAGTTTTGTGATTTTGTGCACGTTTCGTAGCTGCTCAACACGGTGTATCTCGAAAACCAATCTCCGGTCCGCGGGTCTGATTGTTTGTGCTACTTAGTTTTTACGGAAAAAAACAAAATAACAATAAAGAACGTGCCAAAAAAATTAATATTTTTAATGTAAAACTGCTGAATTCTCAGGATATTTGCAGGATGTAACACTGACGCCACAATTTGCCCTGTTACATCCACATGAAGTGGGGTTACTTACGAATAGAATTGTATCGGTAAGGCAAAGAGTTGTGGTACAACAGGTGAAATTTTCAGCCCTGTTTTCCTTCGTAGAGAAAACTCTAGTTTGCGGGGTGCCTGACTCTCAGGAAGAGAAGGAAGTAAGCGTCTGCGGTGTGGCTACATATGTGTGATTACAGTATTAAAAGCTTACTAAAATATTAGACCGCGAGTAGTTTTTTCCCTGTCAAAAGCTCGTTTCTAGCCCCTCTTTGCCGCTTGTGTGTGTTTGCTCGCTAAACATGAAGGATAAAAACAAGGAAACTCCTCAAAAGTTTACTGAAATATGTCATAGAGTTAAAAATGCATGCATCAAATAGTGTATAGAGTTGATACCGAAAAGTTGTTATAAGGCTTATAACTAAATATTCAGTATTCATTCCCAGGAAGTTCTAACAACTACACTTTTGTTGACACTGACGTCACGTGGGAGGAGGCCCGTGTCGCGTGTCGTAATATGAACGCACACCTAGTT
>JAOEHT020132416.1:0-11352 GCA_025448195.2 Parazoanthus atlanticus
TACTACTCTTCTATATTTATTAGTCACCATTCTCTCACGAACAACCGGCCGCCATCTTGAAGTGGGCGTAAAAAAAATCGCCCTCTCCGCGGCTCCTGATAATATTTAAGGACGTTTGTTTGTTTGTTTCTTTATTGTTCAGATCTTATCAAAAGGTGCGCTCAAATTTCAGAAAATCGATTTAGAATATCTTACCGTTTTCTCTATATTTTCTTGGAATATAAGGGCCCCTCCCTCTCCGCGGCCCCTGATAGTATTTTTAAAGAACGTTTGTTTGTTTCTTTATTGTTTAGATCTTATCGAAAGATGCACTCAAATTGCAGAAAATGGATTTAGAATTCCTTAATTTTAGAAACTATCTGGGCGTGTTTTCTTAGAGACTAATGCGTTTGGAACGTAATCCTACAAGTCAAAAATGCGTAAATACGCATAACGCCCCTGACATGAGTGGCAATTAGATGAAAAGTGACATTAAAGATGAGGTCTCATCGTTCAGAAGAGTGCGCACCCATGATACTGCATGGTTTATAGATGTTAAAAACTGAGCACTCGCTCTTGAGAGACGAAAAACGCCTTTCTTCCTTATGCGCATATATTTCCATGCTTTTCTTGTAAACTGAGTCGTAATTATCGAGCTCGCTGCTTCTGATCAATTTTATTACTATCGTTACGAAACTAGTAAACTTTGAAAAGTTGTAAAGGAAGTTAGATACAGTAAACCTGAAAAGGTTAAATGGGACCATTCTAGTGCCAACACTCACCATTTCTATGGATTGCTGATGAATCTGGTCGGACTCCATCATCGCTATGAGACTGTGTCGGTACTTTTCCGCATCCTCTTGTCGACCTTTAACCTCACTATAAAGGTAAGTGAGAACGATTCATTTAGTCTGAATAATCTTTTACTTGGTTGGTCAACTGCTTTACCAGTTTACACAAAATGCCATATATAGCCTTTTAGGTTTGAAAATTATCCTTGAAATAAATTAGCCTGATTGGTTGATTGAAAAGGGTTTCGCTACAATAGGCCAACGGACTGACTTTACAGAAAGGTGATACACGCTAGTGGAATCGTATTATTCATAACTGGATAATTATCAGTTGACTTAGATCGTCTGAGATCTAAAATTTAAAAATTACGAAGACGTATTTACTCCTGTTCTGTTCAGACTAAAAATTGAACGTTTCGAGATTCATTTCTTAAGATTACAAATAATTCTTTTAAAGTCCTATCTTATTGTAAAACAACCGCAGACATTATATATGATGACGCCAGTAGACTTGCTGTTCGAAATAGGTTCTGCACTTAGTATTCACGCATCCGCATTCAAGATGGCAGATAATTTCTCTTCCAAAGCACGATTTTTTGAAAACCCAGTTGGAATATTATCAGGACGTGGCAAGAAATACAAGTTTCGAGACCTAATGAATTAGGAAGTTAAACATTTGCGGATGTTTTACACAGAAACAACCATAAGATGGACAAAATCTCTCACAAATATTTCTAAATTCATGCTCAAACATACAACTTGACGACAAGCTTACAAACAAGAGACAATCTCTGATAGCAAAGTGCCAAAAGCCTACAGCAATATAGCTGAAAGATATCGCACGCGGAGCCGGGTGGGCTCTTTGTGAAAATTATTTTCCGCTTTGTAAGCACATACATAATAAATTATTCTTGATCAATTGACGTGTTAAAAGGACCAGTGAAAAGCATCCAGTATACTGTTTCTCGGTTCGTTATAATTAATGACTCGAAGGCATCTTGAATATGTAGGTACAATGCTTATATCCATTATACGCTCCTTTCCATACTTTGTAAATTTAAACTTATCATCACCTCTCCCAATGTAGAAGGCCCGATTTCTCAAAACCAGAATTCTTCTGACAATTGATACATTTATCTTTGACCAAAATTGAGCTTGTCTACCAAATTGGTAACTTAATGAACACGAAAGTCCAGAAAACCGAGAAGACCTTTTCCGTTCTGCCGGCCGCCAGCACTATAGGTACACTCTACAAGACAACCTCCTTTGGAGCTTCCGAACATTTTTGAGAGATCTTGGCCGAGCTATATTGTTGATGTGTACGCTTTCTGCAATCCCACTTCAATTGGCAAAAATTCAGTCTCAAAACTTGAATATCTCGCCACGTTGTCATAACATTCCAACTGGGTACAGTATAAATTCCTCGCTGCGAAGGACTGTTATTCTGCCATTCACCCGTTCAGGATGGATGTAACTTCTACTGAAAAGCAACAACTTTATACTCTTACCTCAGCCACGCCTGAAGTTGTCCGTGGAACTCGGCGCGTTTCTTGACACACTGCTCAACTTTACTTGATAACTTCTGACACACCTCAACAATTTTTTTCCTACGTCGTACATCAAATCGTTAAACCTTCCAATTAGTAACACATTCCTCCAAAAGTAAAAGAGCAAAATATCAAAAAGTAAACTTAAGGATTATTTAATTCTCTTAAAACAGCTAGACTGTTACCGTCCACCAAAGCAGGTCTTTTAACACTTCAAACTTTACACCACTGATGCTTTTCCTTTTCAGCAAACAAAGAAACAAGCAAACCGGCGGCGAGAAACCATAATTGTGCACGAAGTTTCAATACTTGATTGGTAGTACAGTTTAAAGGACACTGCGGTCTCGAGATCCAACGGAAAATGAGAAATTTCAGTTAAACGAGTTTATAACAGTGGAATACTGAACACGTACCTATCAAACATGTGGTTTTGCTCATCGGCGTAAGAAAGTCCTTAAATGAAAATAACAAGAAAAAATTACGCAAGTAAAATCACTTTTCAAAACAACAAGAACAAAATCAACAAGTGCAGCATGTGAAATAACGTACGTCTGTGATGTTTGTCCCTTCTAAACTTATTGTAGATGTCCTCGATATTCTTGGTGTATGTTCCCGCTTCTGCCACACTGAAGAGAAAGAGATTGTTGGTGGTTATACGAAAAACAATTTGTCCATCACAATCTGTGTAAATAAAGCTGATTCAAGTCAGTAGAAAAACTACGGTGGCTTTATTTTTCTAATCACAGAAAATAATTGGTTTTCATTTCGTTGCCTCAGTATTAGATGAAGTAATGGCTTTAATTTCAACTGATTGGAATAAAACGATACCAATTATTCCAGTTCCTGCGGTAGGCAAACCACAATTTATCTATTGTAAAACCATTAGACCAATATGTTGCTTCAAAACATGACATCTGTAGTTCCTTCCATTCGCTATACTTAACATAGAAAACAACAACAACAAATTACCGAATAGTAGTAAAGGAAAAGAAAGAGAAAAAAAGTACTAGACCAAATGATAAGGTCTTTAGTGTGTTTTGGTCTTCACCAACCGCGCCAGTAGATGGCAGATTTAGAAGAGGTATTACTTGAAAGAAGCTTACTGGGCTGCACAGTTGTGCACATTGAAGCCTTTTGGTCTCAACAAAAGGTGTGAGTTTAGATCAAGGAAGCTCATCAACTACCTTAATTAACTTGTTTACCGGAATTAACTTGTATTAGGGCCGCACATAGTGTTCATTGAAGCCCGCTAGTTTCAACCAAATAAGTGAATTTAGAACGAAAAGCATCAAATACTATAATTTAACATGTTTACTGTAGTTACTTGTACTGAGCTGCATAATATTGGAGCCCTACGGTTTTAACAAAAGATGCGGATTTAGTTATGAGAAATGCTTCTACCACCATAATTAAAACGTCTATACTGTATTCAGGTTTATGTAGCGAATTCTAAGTTTTATCTCACTCTTATTGTTTCGTACGTTAATCTGCTAGCTATTCAGTATATATGTTAGCCCACTGTAATTGAACTTCATTTTTAACCTTAGACTTTTAACATTTGAAAATTTTAACTTTTTTAACTGATGAAGGACGAAAGTCCGTGTAGCACCCATAAATGTAATACCAACCATAAATGTAATACTAATTAACCATAAATGTAATAGTTGTCTAACCATAAATGTAATACATTTTAACCATAAATGTAATACATTTTAACCATAAATGTAATACCTTGGACTGACCATAAATGCAATACCAATCAATCATAAATGTAATAGTTGTTATTCCGTGCTTTACCTTTAACAGCAATCACACTTCAGGTTGTTATCGTGTTATATGTCAATTAGTAAATGATGACGTCACGTGATTATGCTGTTCACTTGTTTTGAGAGCTAATTGTGGTAAATTTGTTGTTTGCGTCGTAAGCACGTGGCTTACCGAGTAACGTACGAAATCTTTTTCTCATCTTTGTATGGCGTTTGCCAGTAATACTTGCGTATAGCATATTGTATGATATGAGTTTCGATGGTATCAATAGTTGTAGCTTTAGTAAATTGCAAATTAAAAAGGCTGCCACCGAAATAGGTAGCTAAAACATTTTTATATTTTGTATACAGCTATTTCAAAAAAGGTTGTCATAGTTGATAGTCGATACTGGAACCGAAAGGAACTTTGGGTACATTAATATTTAGTGGTAAATTATAATGATAATGACGGCAGTGATAATAATTGTATTATGAAGAACCTACACTCTACATTACGCAAAGTCAATGCTAATATCAATAAATTATGTGTGCTCCTTGAACCCCCACAGTTCCTTTCGGTTCCAGTATCGACTATTGACTATGACAACCTTTTATTGAAATAACTGTATTGCCAGACGAGTGCATTGTGTCCTTGAGTCCTCTTGAAAGACGCCTCATCTTCATTGTCACACTGGTCGGTATATCTCTTCATAGATCTGAGCAAACCTCTTACTAAAACAAAGGCAGCACATACATTTTCTATTTAAGAGAGCTCTTTTTATAAAAAATTAAGAACGTTTACGATGAAAAGCAGCCGAAATCTTAAAACGTGCTAAGAACATGCAAACCTCATGTCGAAACTACATTTGTAACGTTCATTTCACCTAGCTTTATGCAATTATATTTTGAATGATATATTTACACGATTTCGCATAAAGTATTGCAATTTTTTTCATAAAACTTCGGGGTCTTGAACACAGAGTCGTTCATTTGGGTATATAAACCAGCCCAAGTCTTGTGTAGATAGCAATGCTTTTTGGTACATGTATATGTAATCAGAGGTGTATTTTCCAGTGGGTTTTCTTTGCGTTCCACTATTATTGAGGAGGGGGCGTTTATTGAAATATTTTAGCTGCGGGGACCTTTATTGGCAAGCCGGTCGTAATGTAAAACACAAATTTGCCACAAGCAGCTCTAAAACAAACAAATTGCAACGTTTCCGCTAATCACGTTACGGAGGCTGCACTTACAATGAGTCGTATTCATAGACATTGGTGAAAACCTGAAGAATTTCTGACAGTGCCTCATTCTCAACCAAATCAGTGATAAGGTTTCCAAATTTTTCAAGGCAACCTTTCCTCTTGGCTAGCTGTGGAAAAAAGAAAAGCAATTAATTATTAAGAATTAATAAGAATTTCAAAGTAGTGGAACACTATTGTACTGTACAGTGTCGTGAAAACGATGGTAGATATTGTCCTACAACTACAACCTTTTTTAAAGGCAATGACTACCATATACGTTCGCAGCAGTATCGCACAGCCTTTTTTGTTACCACTGTCACTACACTGGTGCTACCAAATATCAATTGTCAAAGGCTGTCACAGCACTGTCATCGTCACCAATGTCACAATGCTGGCACTACCAAGCATTAACGCCACACATACTTTGTCACAAATGTCACAGGCAGCAGCACAGCAGTGTCACCGTAACTGCCCTCATAATTCTAGCACTTATTTTACAATTCCGTCTATGCAATCACTGTCAAAATGCTTGCACTACAATTGCTGTCACTGTGACTCTAATGTCAACAGTTCAAAGTCTAACCTTATGCTACAATCACTGTCAAACATTGACACAATCGACATTCTTACAACGATGTTAATTGCGTGGCTGTGGTCGATTATTGCTAGCAACAGAGTGTTACAAACACAACTTTCTGTTGTGACAACGTCACACCTACAGCACTTTGTAACGGACCTTACTTAAACCGGGAACGGGGAACAGGGAACGGTCGATACGAGTCAGGGAATGGTCAATATGAATTTGGAGGTGTGAGAATCTACAAATTCTTCGAAGGCTGGGGAATTTGAACAATTAGGAACGTCAAGCTCACTGCAGATATTGTAAATATTGCCCGTTCTCGGTTTTAGTAACGTCCCTTTGTGTAATAGTTTAGTTTCAACCGAAATAAATCAGTTACCTCTGTCGCATTCCTCCTATTTGTCTCAATTGTGTCTCGGATCGCCTTCATATCTTGTTGTACTTGATCTCTCAACTCTGAAACCAAAAATATTCAAAATGGAAAAAGATCATAAACAACTAATGGCAAAATTGTTTGCCAAATGTATCCAAAATGTTTTAAGAGTGTAGTACTGGGTGAGAAGTCACGAATACTCAAAAATCTAAAGGAAGACGTCAATACTGCCTCGTAATGGACTTTATCCAGTAGCTAGCGTTACGCATTATGTTAATGGTAACCGAAATCGAAGCAAAGAATAGAAAAATTCAAAGAACATGTATCAACATCTCGATGCAATCCACTGAGCCAGGCGTATTCTCCCCCGAAAACTTTTAGCTACGCCCCTACAAAACAAATTTTCAACACGCCCTGGAGGTGAACAATGTAGGCGAAGGGGAAAGTGGTGGTGGGCAAATCGCGGACGGTTTTGAGTTATAACAGGTTTTGAAGAAGTCTAGAGATTGGGATTAACTACAAAGAGTTTTTAAAGCTTGAAACATAAAGACCAAGGTCAGTTCCAAAACCATGATTATCGTTAATCCAGGCTTAGTATTCATGACTTAGGTTAACACCAAAACGAATGATTTGATCCTAAACTCTACATTAGCGTATTGGGTTACAGACTGATGTTGCAAAATTACTGCTAGCCCTGCTTTAACTAACCCAATACGCCAAAACTTAATTTACATTTCAGCTTAATCCTGAAAAAATCAAGAAAATCAGCTGTTCAGGGACAAGGATTAAATAGGAATTTGATAAAACTAACTTAAAGTTGCCATCTCGATGCATTATTGGCTATTATAAATATAAATTAATGTTTTTAAAGTTAGTTTCAGAGTCTTCATGGTACAGTAACACGGATATGTTATGAAGACAACTTGACTTGCAAGATCTACTCTCGATGTTTTTTGATCAATTTTTTGTCTTAGTAACTGGAATTTATCGCAGTGCAAACACGAAATGACAGAACCCATTGTGGAAAAAGAAATACAACTCTGCACATTTGCAGAATCTCAACAGCTTTTATTAGACAAACAGATCTCCTTCCGATAATATGATAAGATGGAAATCTTTGCAAAGATTAAGAAGTGCTGTGGGTCAGTTCCAAGCAAACAAAAAACAAGACTGACACTTTCAAAAGCCATAAAAATCAATCTACTTTCAGCTCTTTATTCGATCAGTAAAAGAAACATTACCTAATTTTCTGAAATGACGAAAGTGTTCGAACTGAAATTAAATTAAGATAATAAAACGCTTTTTATTCTTAAGATAGGTTACCGTACAAATATTATTAGTCAAGGTCTGAAAAACTCAGATAATAGAATTCTGTTTTGTCTGAATTGTTTCTTTCTGGTAAAACTATTGCGCGCAATGACTGACAATCTTACCATCATGCTCTTCTGGCACGTTTGACAACAATGACTCTACCATGTTGACCATGTGTTCTTGGCTATGTACAGAATGACGGAATATTTGTTAGTAAACAGTAAAAAGTACACTTCAAGATCTAAAAATGTGGGTTGTTAACATCTGAGAAAGGGATAAAAACTGCGTTTTTAGTCGCGGAGTGCTCAAAATACGGCGAACACACTAGTTGACTTTGACTTAACCAAACGTAAAGCTTCCAATGCAGTAAACTGCTTTCTGACATGCACATTTTTTCCAGTCTGGGAACACATGCCTGTCAATGCACTGGAACACCCTTTCTTAAAATGAAAAATATAACCCGGGATATGTCACCGACGTGGACTATTGCTGAGTACTCTAAAATATCTTATTACTATGGAATACTCTTTTCACATGTGAAGATATCAGTTACCGACACTCTCCATTTGAGACTTACTGCTTTTTCAGGCTAAACAGAACATTTGATGGTTGCTAGGTATATAGGACTTCTTATTTTTCACACTGAAAAAAGCTTTAAAAAAAGTTCATAGAAAAAGTCAGCACCGTAATAAAGTGAAGAGATCTACGTCTTTTAAGAATACCTGTTTAAATATGATTCGCATAGAACTTGAATGAATAGCTGCTCAGTTCCAAATAGACAGAACTTATTCACAAACTGTTTGCGCGTATAGTGATAGTTAATATTAACGAAAACAGTGAAAGACAAATTTTCACCATAACAAGCAGCGTCTTTGTAAGAAACGCCACGAAGTGAATCTGGTTGTCGTGACACAACTATTATAGACCTTATTCATAAATGGCGGCCGCGCGGAAAATTTGGGTTCGAGTGCATGAAGTCGAGGCTTGAGGTAACTGTGGTAAAACTCTGCTCGCGCGGGAACTTTGAACCTATTTGTTTGCTTCGTTTATAAACTTTTTAAAATTCCCTGTTGTATACCAACCAGCAAAAGTGACCTGGTTTGCTCTCTTGACATCATGCGTTCAGGCTGCTGTGCCTCACGCTTTAAAAAGCTGGGGACTGTCGACCATGAAGTTACTCAAAGATCTCGTATTTCTGCTTTCCAAAAGAGAAACATCGCAAAGAAAGTAGGTTCATCTTATTGCACGATTAGAAGGCTAAGACTTGAAGATCAGGGAAAACACCAGAATATTCTCGACATTTCAAGGAAGCTGATTTTAAAGAACATTTAATCGAGTGTCTTCTGTATTTGCACGAGAAGCCGCGACACCAGTCAAACGTCGAAAGGCACCGAAAGAAGGTGGACCAGAAAATGTAGACTTTGATGAACAAAAAAACCAAAACTACAGGGAAACAAACTGAGAGTACGTTTCAAGATTGACGGCATTAGAATTCTGAGAGATCGAAGAGTTAATTGACTGTTCGATTGAACCAAATGCTGGAAAGTAGTAGACTCCTTCGACAACTCTGGAAACAAATTGCTGACCTTCAGAAAAGTGCGCCAATCTGGATAAGCTTGTCAAACACTCTGAATGCAGTTACAAGCTGCCTGATATTGCTGGAGTTTCCTCCGATGATAAAATAATTTCGTTTTACACCGGCATTCCGAAGTACGTTGCGCTTCTTGCAATATACATGTAGTATCTTGATACCAGCCGTATAGTGAAGGGGAAAATATCATGCAGATACTGGATATCTTTAATTTAGAGCACTACAAGGTTAAGCTTGGTAGTAAACCAGTAAAAAGAGAAAGACCTCTCAAGCATATTGAGATACCACCAGTTAAGCCGAGAGGAAGGTCCTGATGTATGGGCAGCTCAGGTCCTTCAATTATCCGCCCAGGCTCGTAGCACACTGAAGAGGACACTTCAACGATTTTTGTAACAGATATCGGTACAACACGGGAAGTGGCAGTTTACCGGTTATAAGTTCAACTCTGATTGGCGTAAGAGAGAACGCCAGGGGCCATTTCTGATGGTGGGAGAGGTCATCGTACCTCACTGGACAGCTACCGCCCGCCTCAAGCTGGGCAGCCCTCAGCCAATAAGGTGCTGTCCCGCCATGGCCTGCCTGCTCCACTGGGTGTTTGGAGCTTGGAGTAAAATCGACAAAGCAGACCAAAACCTCACACCTAGAAGAAGAAAGATTGAAAAGAATACGCCAGCTCTTCGCATTGCAAGCTGGAACGTCAGGACCATGAGCCTTGGCTTTACAAATGACCTTCAACAAGTCGACGATGTTCGGAAGACCGCAGTCATAGACCAAGAACTTGCCAAACTGAACGTTGACATTGCCTGCCTACAGGAAACCCGGCTACCTGGCAGTGGCTCCATCAGAGAGTCAAGCTACAACTTCTTCTGGCAAGGACGCCCACGAGACCAACCAAAAGAGCACAGTGTCGGTTTCGCTGTAAAGAACTCGCTAACTGCTGCTATATTACCACCGTCAGAAGGAACCGAACGAATTCTCTTGAAATCTCTTGGCCTTTCTACATCCTCAGGCCTTGTAAGACTCTTTAGCGTTTACTCCCCAACGCTCACATCAACACCAGAGGAAAAGGACATCTTCTACGCAGCTTTAGACGAAGCCATATCAAAGGTACCAAGGACTGAGGGTCTGTACCTCTTGGGAGACTTCAACGCCAGAGTCGGTGCTGAAAACCAGGCCTGGCCATCTTGTCTTGGTCCACATGGAATAGGAAGGATAAATGAGAATCACCAGAGACTACTTGAGCTCTGCTGCCACCACGGGCTTTGCGTGACCAACACCTACTTTCAAGGCAAAGAACTCCACAAGGTCTCGTGGAGACACCCAAGATCTGGACACTGGCACCAACTAGACCTGGTCATCACCCGACGCAAAGAATTAGGATGTGTACTTCACACCAGAAGCTACCATAGCGCAGTCTGCGACACCGACCACACTCTGGGGCCAGTAAAGTAAGGTTGGCAGCACGAAAACTGCACCATTCCAAGTCGAAATGTCGCCCTCGCATAAATACCTGCAACACGACCAACTCGGAAAGGACACAAGAGTTCATTTAAGCTGTCTGGAAACGTCACTGGCAGACTGTGCTCAGGATGAATCGATTGAATCAAAATGGCACAAGATCCGTGACGCTATCTACAACTGCGCTTCTTCTGCCTACGGGAAGAAAGAACACAAGAATGCTGACTGGTTTGAGGCTTGTTGGGATGATATGGAACCTGCAATAGAAGCCAAAAGGCAAGCTCTTCTCACCTACAAGAAATCACCAAACCAAACCTCGCTCGAAGCTTTGAGAACTGCATGGCGTCACGCTCAACTGGCTGCAAGGCGGTGCGCTAACAGCTACTGGCTGAGCCTATGCAAGAGCATCCAAGATACCGCCGACACTGGGGATGTGAGAAGAATGTATGAAGGAATCAAAAAAGCAACAGGTCCCCCAACTTTAAAGGTCGCCCCTCTGAAAGCAAAGACTGGCGAAACGATCTCTGACCCGTCCCAGCAACTCGACCGCTGGGTAGAACACTACCTCGAGCTCTGTGCGACCCAAAACGAGGTGTCAAGGTCTGCGCTTGATTCTATCCCGACATTCCGATCATGGAGGAGCTTGACGTGCTTCCAACAATAGAAGAACTCGACAAGGCAATAAATGCTTTGGCAAGCGGGAAAGCTCCAGGGGCTGATGGCATCCCACCAGAGA
>JAOEHT020132510.1:0-12295 GCA_025448195.2 Parazoanthus atlanticus
AGAAAAGAGAAAAACAGAAAGCTGGCTTTCAGTAGACGTTGTCTGAGCCGTAGCCGTACTAGCTTCTTAAAGTCCCTATTATCAGTATTATTGGTACGGCATATCTGAGGGCATCACTAGCAAAATACCAACAAAACAACCACAACAGCAATAGCAACAAGAGTAGTAAAAACATCAACCAAAGCAAGAACTCTAATCGTAACATAAATAAAGTAAGAATACGGAAGGATATAGATACAGATAATTATGAAAAATTGCAATCAACGGAAGTGACGTGAGAACCGTAATCAGAAGAGCTTCGTAGCAGATTTCAAATTGCAGACGACAAGTTCAAAAACTTGAATTAAAACTTCAACCGTATGCTACTACCTTTCGATGAAGAAAGTGAAAAAACTCTAACTTGCACTTAAATCATCTTTTGGACCCGTTATTTCGGTAATTGAAAAAACATTGTGTTACAACTTCTTTATCTGTTATGGATTTTAAATCTGAGCGTTTGGGAGGAAATAAATGACTTTGGTATGATGGAGACCCACCGACTTGCCGCTGTCTTTAAAATGCTCAAATAAGTCTTGGCGTTTGCCTAAACATCTCCACAATCTTGAAAACTACAACAAAGATCTTGTGAGTACAGTTCTCACATCACTTCCGTCGACTGTAAAATAGAAGAGATATTCCAAATAACTATAAATAATGTAGCTTATCCAGAGGTGGATCCAGAAGTTTTGAAAAGGGGGGCCATACCCAATTTTTTGGAAAGGAAGCCCCAAAACGAGAATCTGTGCTCCAAAAAAGCTATTTTCAATGTTTTTCTTATAAAATAATTGCAAAATTGCTGATGAAAGGGGGACCCGGGCCCCCTCGGCCCCTCCCCTAAATCCGCCCCTGTTATCTTGTTGGGTGCGCTTTAAAATATGGACGTAGTTTGACAATATTTCACTGATGTTCTGTACATCCTTTGTTTGCAGAATAACTACTCAGAATAACTCGGCAGGCCAGTAAGATCGTGATCTTGCATTACGCTAACTATTACCTTAAACGGAATTTTTACCTTGAAATTACGAGTCACGTTATCGTGGGCGTAGGCTGTAAAATCCACTGTGCCAATTTTCTGTAAATGACGAAATTCATAGTTATCAGTTGATATCAAATATGCAACGACTGAGAGGAAGTGAATTGCGAAAAAGATCAAATATATGTAAGCCGAGTTTAGACTGTAGGAAATTCAAACATCTACCTGTCTTTTAACTCATGTTATATCCTTTCATTGGTTCTCAGTAAGGGTTTTTTTTTACAATTTCAACTTACGTTTCTTTTCAGTATATAAAATATTGCTCAGTTTCAAACTATTTTTAAAACAGCTGTACATGAGACAAACTGACATGATAAGATCATCACTTATAACAACAAATCCTTTGTCGAATCTAAACCTCAATGCTGTTTTGCATTCTGCTTATAACTAAATAACGCGCTGGAAAGAGAATTAGCTCAGTTCTGTTGGGACTTCACTGTAACATTTGCGACAGTTATAACTCAGCGCCAATTTGCTACATTTTCAATAATATGTTGTTGGCTTCAATTGGCTGCAACTGCATATAAAATTTTGTCTATTTGCACACACGAACGATTTAAAGTTCTATTTTAACAAATACTCGGTTTTACCATGCAAATTGCTGGCTGACTGGATAAACGCAAGATTTCCTCTTGAACTGACATTATTTTCATAACAAATTTAGCAACGTGTGAAGGTTTTTGTACAAAAACGTTAGCCTTTGAAAATATCCACAAGACACAAGACCTGCATATTTTCCCATTGGCTATATTGCATAATTTTCCTACAGTTTACTGTATTTTCAAAGAAGAAGTGCCACCAGGAAGAAAAGATCAATAGTAAACTGTCCTAGTGGTGTTTACATAGTGTGTGATGCTAAAAGTTAACGAAAGCGCTTTATTAGTCTAATTTTATAACTCTAGAGTAACATCGTTCCCAGAGTTTTTCTATTGAATACGTAATTTGAAGGCATAGCCAATTGAACGTTCGCAGTAAACGAATCCAGGGATCGAATAGAGAAATTTGTGATCTGCACTATTTAACTAAGTGGTGGATTGAGTTCGATAATGTTCGGAGACCGTGGAACGGAACCGAACAAAAATGATTTGAAAGCGTTTGTGCGTATTTAAGTTTGTACTCGTTCTGCGACACATTTCATTTGTTGACAAAAAAGCTATACTCTACAAGTTTTTCCTAAGCCAACAACACACACAAACTGCTTCGTAGCAGTTTTTCTCCGAACTTAAACATCTTTCAAGAGTTTTTAATCGAACTTAACGTTCAAATTGTGCAGTTGTCCTGAATTTTTGTGTGAGTTTGATGAAATTCGATTGCCAAACAAATCAAACTCAATCCACGGGTTAAGGTTTAAATTGCATTTGGAAAATTCATTTGATTACGATCGATTGGCTATATTTGGAAAATCTACTGCAGCTTTACCTCTCTATCTAGCACTTCGTTAGCAGTAATTTGACCAGTGACACTGTTAATCTTAAACTTCCCTTGCGCATCGGAGCCGAGCTCGTAAGTAATCTGATGGCCTTCGTTATCCACAGCTTCGACTTTTAAAACTCTGGTTCCTGTAACGAGTAACGAAACACTGATTTAACAAGTCCAAGTAGTTAATGGAGATAGAAGTAGGTTATAACATGAAGATAAAATATATGTTTCATAGTTACTATTTTGGTTTCCTCGCAACCTTTCACGTATTTTGGTTGGAATGTATACGTAGGTTAGAAATGCTGTAGTTGTAACCAGGCATGATAAGAATTGTTAGAAATATTAAGACAGTTGACACTGGTTAAAACGTTCTGGTTTGCTTTAACCCACCAGAACATTTAAAAAACGTTTCGGCCAGTGTCAACTCAGTTTATATTTCTAACAATTTGTCTACATAGGTGTAGATAGGTAGGTAGATAGGTAGGTTGGTGGAACGTAGGAAGTTAGGTAGGTAGGTAGGTAGGTAAGTAGGTAAGCAGGTAACTGGTAAGTAGGAAGGTAGGTTGGCTGTAGGAAAGTAAGAAGGTAGATAGGTAGGAAGATAAGTAGGTAGGTAGGAAAAGTGGGAAGGTAGTAAGTTAGGTAGGTAGGCTCAAAGATAGATAATAGAAAAGAAAATAGGAAGGTAGTTAGGAAGGAAGGTAGGTAGGTAGGTAGGTAGGTAGGAGGGTATGTAGGAGCTAGGTTAGGTAAGTTGTTGGAAAGTATGAAGCTAGATAGGTAGGTGGGTAAGTAAGTAGGCAAGTAGATTGGTACTTGATAGGTAGGAAGGTAGGTTGGCTGTAGGAAAGTAGAAAAGTAGGCAGGTAGGAAGGAAGGAAAGAGGCAGGTAGGTACGTAGGTAGGAAAGTAGAAAGATAGTTTGGTAGGGAGGTAGCTAGGTAAGAAGGAGGATAAGAAGGTATATAGCTAGGTAGGTAGGTAGGTAGGTATGTAGAAAAGTAGGAATGTGAGAAGGTAGGTAGGAAGGTAGATAGGTAGGTAATTAAAGACTTCTTAGGAGGGTAGTCATTTGGAAAGTAGTAAGGAGGGTAGTTAGGGAAGTTGGTAACTAGGTAGATATGTGTGTAGGAAGTGTGTAGTTCAATAGGAAGATATATACTAGGTGATATCTGAAACTAACAAGTAAGTAAGTAAATAAGTGGTTAGGTAGGTAGGTAGGTAGGTATGTGGGGAAACTTTCTTCAAACAGCTCATAGTCTTTCAGTCTTGTATTGTTAAATAAACAGTACAAGTTCTGTGTGTAATTAATTGCAAATTTTAATTCTACCATTAGTATCTATTGCGCAAGGTTATGGTTATCTTAGAAGTACTGAGCTGTGTAAGGTTTATTCGGCCACAGCAGCGTAATCTCAATTTTATTTAAGTATGTTTTGAAAATGGTCATTAGATTTCTACTCCTATTTCTTTCGTTTTAGTTAGCATAAGGTCTTTTTTAAATTTTTATATATAAGTTCATATTCACTTACCGATCGGCTGCTCTTCATAATAAGTTCCAAGATATTGGTTTTCTTTAAAGGACGGTGCGGTATTGGGTGGATCAATTCCTGTACAAGAACCGTACTGTTAGACAATCTCATGCAACCGCGATATAATTTATAGCGTGTTTTCTATGCACAACTTTGAATAAAATTTTTACTACGAGGACAGAAATAATCAATAACTAAGAAAGAAAATTGACAAAACGACCGGATTATGGTCAGAGACAAAAACCAGACTATGAAAAAGTGTTGCATAATTTTTTTATTTCTTCAAACTTGAATACTAATTCACTATTTCAGTTTTTGTTGTCAAAAATGTTGACCACATTACACAAGAAATGACAATTTCACAATGTCTGCTGTGGTTTGTGTCTCTTGGATCACACAACAGCTTCTAAAAACCTTTTGTTGTGCGTGGCAACCGGAGTCGCTGTTATTGTCACTTTAGTTCTGTTTTAGCGAAGTAAAACCATAATAAATCCAGTAAGTAAAATACGAATATGTGACCAGATTGATTATTATCTAATTATTTCACTCCTTTTTAAATCAGCCATTGGAATATAATATCCCGCAATGTGAAACACTGACGATATTTAGAAGATAGTTTAAAGCACCCTTGTTCTTAGGACTTTTATAGTGGTAGTTGTTGAATTTATTAATTACAAACTAAGATTAGTTAGGTACGCACTAACACCAAATGTCTTAACTATTAACAATTTCGTTGTTAGATATCTTTAAGTTCCACTTGTTCTGGCCTGCCTAGATCAGTGCACACTATCCGCAGACCCGTCAAACTGTAAACTAAACAACATCTGAAATGAATTTGACTATCGTAATAATTTTGGCAGTTAGTTTTATCTTTGCATTTTCCACAGCAATGAGGCAATTCCATAACATAGAGATTGTATTTGAGAAAAAAGGATAAAAGAGGAATATTCAGAATAGAACCAAAATTCTTGTTTGCAATTAACTATATTATCAATGCCCAAAAAACATGACTGCATGCTAGAATACCGTGCATACGTAATTGCAAAATCACTCGGGAAATCAACTAATAATTGAGTTTTATAATCTCATAAATGCATACTTAGAGTATGTGATACATACCTGATACAGATGTCCACAGATTGAAAACTAGTAGACACGGAAATGAACGGATAAATCTCGGGAAACGCATTTTTACAAAATGGTCATGTAAGTTCCTGCAAAGTTTTCGCTTCTTCTTTTGCAGTGTGCGTGTTCACAAGACCTAGATGTTTCTTTTCAAGGTTATATTATTGACATTTCCATGAACTAGTAACAGCAATAGTTGAATGATTGTATATGGAGTAACTATGATAAGATTGTAAAGATAAGCACTGCAAGAAAAACGGCGTCGTTTTTCTAACAGCAGAGATAGTTCTTGAATAATTAATTTTGTGGTGAAATAGGAAATTTTCTTGACAAAGGGGCTTTGTGTTTGTTTTCCCGGTAAAACGTTATCTTTAGTATAGTCATTGTTGCAATATCCAACCAGCCTTAATGCTGAAGCTAATTGAAAATACAAGTACTCGAAACTCTTTGCAAATTACAAAGAAAAATACTCTAAAAGGAAAAGCGATTTTGCTTTCTTTAAAAAATGTATTTTTTAAAACTAGGGCAAAATACAGCAACTTCTTTCAAAATATATGACAAAACTGTATCATTTTTCAGTTTTTCTCAGAAAAATTAAAAATTAATAAGGTTTACGTATTAATTGTTAATCCAAATCAATGATGTCATTACTGTGATATCAGTAGCCTCAATTACTAAACGGGTTGACATCAATAGACAAGGTCGATACACCGTCTCATCGGTAATTTCTGGCAAATAAAGTATCCATTATATTATTCTTTGGCAATAACTTTTTTCCCAAACAAATATTCTCCATAAAATACTTTATTTTCAGTCCAATATAATCATGGCGGTGCACCACCGGAAGTTGTGCAATATTTTTTTTCCAAATAAATTTAAGGACGCAAACAACCCAGAACATCATTTATCTCCAAAGCGCGCCGGCCATACATTACTGTAACACTTTTAGAATCAAATTATTGTTGGCTTCAGATATTCCAGCCTAGGATATTCTCAGGCCGCAGATTTTAAGGCAGCCTCAGACTTTCCAGCGCTCAGATTTTCGTTAGCCTCGGATTTTATATTTTGCTAATAACAGTCTATATTTTAAAGGAGCTCTTTCAAGGCTAAATAAATGGATTTTCTCTCTTTCGGAAAATAGATTTCTATATTATTTATCGAAAAAATGTCAAAAGAAGACATCTTAACCCACCAAAATGACCTTTGATCAATCACTTCTGCCGAGGTTTGATGCATTTTAATCTAATTTGTTACTTCGTGTTCCGGCCCAGAACATATATCAAGATGATCCGTAACAGGACAAACAACTACAATCCAACTTAATCGCCGCCTGAAACAGACCATCCGCACTACTTGGCTGTACGAAAAACATAGACTGATATCTGAACAGCACCTGTTTATTGATATTTAGCTTGAGACAAGAAACCTTTGAGCATGCGCAAAGCTGTGAAAGAGTCCTTTTTAAAATCGCTGAGAGGTATGAAAAGTGTCACGTGTGAAGAGTGCCCCTCTACCACGTGGCCTTTCGATCACAACAATGACCAACTAGAAAGTTGCCTTAACAATTTATTAGTTAAATAAAATTTCACAATTTAATTAAAAAGTACAAGCATGATCAACGATCAAATTTATCGAACTGTGACTTTCAAGCTTCATAACTCTCAACAATTATGTTAAGTGGGAGGTGTGTTCGAATCACATGACACACTATCATCTACATTATCCAGCAAATTAAATACGGGCTACAACTGGTTTATTGCCTTAGAGAAATAGAGGCTCTAAAATGCATCATCTTAACAAATTTCGATCAATTTGCCAAATAACATGGCATGAAAAAGTTGAGCTCCCCCCGACAAAGGTCACGTGCCTTTAACGTGACTATAACATTGGAAACGCAAGTTCAGCCGCTCGAAATTCACAACCTCGGACTTATAAAACTTAAAAGAAGTTTTGTCAGTTTACTATGATATTTATTTTTAGTGCAGTTTCGCTTTAATAAAAAGTACACGAATTAGATGCTACTATTTCAGTCCGCAAGTCTCCGTCCAACAACGAAAATATTCGTTGTCTAAATGTTTTTGGCGGGATATTAGGTTGAAAATTATCCAATCGAACCATTAAAGTTAAGCATAGACGACGTCGTCATAAAATGAGTCCAAGAGGGAAGATGGCTGCTTATCAAATGTTTAGAAATGTATTTTCGCAGGTTTCTCTGCAGTTTCAAAATATGTTATTGAAAGCAAATAGTTTTTGCTTCACACGTTGTAAACTGTTGTGAAGAAATCGCCGAAGAGCTTGCAACACGACCTCCGAATGCACGTGTTTCGAGAGCGATGCCTTGATCTTCGCTCGTTCTTCTTCACTAGTGACTCCATAAAATCGTCCAATTTCCGGCTCCACCTCGGTGTAAGAACTCACGACGGACTTCACCCAGTCGGACTAACGTCAGACTGGTTCACTAGTGCTGAAGGGCGATAAATCGCCCCCACAAAAATGATAAGTTGCACTCTTCTACTCATAGATTGGAAAATTTGCTTTAGTTATGGGAGTTAAACTAAACATTTCAGGACAATATACCTGACGTCAACCAAGACGTCGAGCACGTTAACAGCGTCAATTCACCTCCCATAATTGAAGTAAATTTTGTAGAATATGAGTCTAAGTATGCTAATCTTCGGTGATAAAACGAGCCATCGTTGCTCACACTGTGACATCATTTGTGCATCTCTCTCACGGAACACTGTGACGTCAGTCGTGAGGTTCTTACACCCAGGTAAATTAAACCCCAATTTCCTCTAGTGTCTTTCCTGGTAAACACTCCGGGTGGGATTGAATCCCTAGAATAATTTCTGAGAATTCGACCAGTTCATGTTTGCAGGTGCTCGAGCTGGTCAAGATCTTGGCTCCTTTAAGTAACTCAAGAATACAGTCAAAGTGCAACTCAATTAATCGCACGGGGCTTTTGTCGTAAATTTCCTTCAATTCTTTCCTTTCCTTAAAATCTTGGGTGGCTTCGACCTTTTCTGTTAGTATTATTTGTCGATTGCATGGATTGCGCCCAGCTAGTCGGAGAGGCCTTAGGAGGTGCAGTTGGTGACCAAAACAAACTCCCAAAAGCCAAGGATCTTGTTTTTTTCTCAATCAATAATTGAATGAATCTTTCCAGCCGTTATATCCATGCCTCGTCGTCGTATATACAGCTCTGACTTCCTGACACCACAAATCCATCAAAGTTATTGAGGTCTTCCGGTGGAGGAATTTCTCCACCTTTGGCAAAAAAGCTTCGCCACTCTTCTATCTCTGACTCTGAACTTCTGTCTCTAAAACAAGAGATGTAGCGCTGTATTAAAGTTCTTTGCTTTCAAACCATTCCTGACTATTTTCAAACAATCAAGCCAAACCGTTTCTTCGGCCTGTCGCTACCTTTAACACCGCAAGAAGACTGTCCCCTGAACAATCAAACACTTTGAGAGATATATAATATATAATTATAGAACTGGGTACTGTGACACAGTCCAGTTAGTATTTTCAGCTGATATTACGTGAACCAATCAGATTCGTGTGCATCTGATTAGTTCTTTTTACAATGTTTTTGGGGTCGACCTCTACTCTCAAAACGAGATGCAAGTGGAAAAATATACAATATTAATAACCCTAACCTTTGGGCTAAACCTAACCATCCGTAGACAAACATACAATGATGAATTGTCAGAACGTGCCAGCTATTGTTAATGCTATTGTTCAATGATCCAATAGGGTCGTTCGTTTTGAGATTAGAGGTTACCGGTATTTTTGCTCTGACAAGAAGTGACATACACAAATATAATATGACAAGACTGAACTTTTCACGCACCAATATCTGATTGGCACTGTTTCCATGGAAATAAAATACTCATTTCAATTCTTTTATTTTAGGTTAGAAAACTTTCATCGAAGTTAACGTTGTGTCATAGCCTCTCCGTGCCGCAAACGTTTATTTCCTTCGAAGTGAGAGGTTTTTCACCCTGGGAGACTCGGAGCAATCAGCCCCTGGGTACGGATCTCAGAGATGGAGGTCTCTTTCCCGGAAAGTATTCCCGATGGAGAGACCTCGCTGTGAGAGATTCTGAGTGTCTGTGTATACTATTTAGTTGAATGAGCATAAAATTGCTGCTCCCCATTTTGTTTTAAAGTATTTTTGACATTTGTAGGAGACTCGATTTAGGGAGGCATTCTGGGATGCGCTCAAGTCAAAATATTTCTATCCCGCCCACTCCACTCGTTGGTCACGAAATCCTTTGTCTCCTCTGCGGTTTCTCGAGCAACTGAAATAGCACGTGGCGAATGATGGTAGATGATATCATTCGCTTAATTATATAGCTGGTCAGTAAACTCTATAGTATTAACCAAACTATTATCTTTTTAATTGTCCAATTAATAATTAATTGGATAGTTTCTTCAAAGACTTTCATATGGAAATATGAGAAGTATCCAATTTGGAAAAAATAGGATAGTTTTATCTCAGCCAATCGGATCCAAGAGAAATGGAAATTAGCCAATCAGCGCAAAGCGAGCGTCAACAACAAGACAGCTCAAGATTCTTGTGCGCAGTCTTTGTTGACAAAAAATGGCTGAGTTTTCTCCGGAGTTTGAAAAGCCATGTAGTTATAAATGAAATCAGTAGCTATATAATTAATAAGTAAGAGGACTACAATCATGCTTGCCCAATTTTGGAAATAATTGGATTAAAAAAACTCCTCTGACAGCTAAATAGGACTCGGCCTGTGGCCTCATCCAATTTTGGCTGTCCTCGGAATTTTTTTCATCCAATTATTTCCAAATCGGACAGCATATAGTCCTCTTACATATACAAATTGGAGGAATCTTGCATTCATCTATATGATATTGGAGTGGATAATCAATTCGCTTACATGTATTCTCAAACTATTAAGAAAATTGACTTATTTTATATTGATGGTGAATGCTATTGTAAGGAGAAGAGAGACGCTGACAAATTCTCCGAGTTAGGGTTAGGATTTTAGGAAGGGCTAGGATTTAGGGTTAAGGGAGGGGGTAAAGGGGGTGGGGCGAAGAGAGGTTACTTAGGGTGATAGTTGGAGATTTTATAGATGAAATCCAAGGTGTGTAGGCAGGGGGGTGCAAAGGGTGCGAATGCACCTCCGATGGGCCGAAAATGTCAACCTGGAAAGGACTAATTTGACTGACAAAATGTGAAGTTACAAAAAAAGAGCAGAGATGAACTGCTTTTCTTCTAATTTGTCACACACACACACTGGTGTAATATTATAGTTTGTTTTGGAATCAAAAATAGATGGACTATTTTCAGGTGATTATTATTTGTCTGTTTTCTCACTGTGTCAGCTGTTGTGCAATCTTTACACTTTATTTTTCTTTAGTGCAAGTCAGCCGTCTGCCATGTCTAATGTTTTATAGATAATCTAGTGTGCAATCAGAAAGTTCTTAAGAAACTGCATGTTTGTGTCTGAGCACCTCTTTGCCCACTGTAACCCAACAGCAGTCAGATCTAGGTGAAATGAGCTTGTGTGCAAAACGAGACTGGACGGAATACAACCATTAAAAGATCAAGCGGTGGTGATTTACTTCTTCTTTTGACTACCTTATACATGTATTGTCTTTCTCCACCAAAAAAGCAAGCAAAATGCAGTCCAAGGAAATCCAAGTTTTCTCAAATTTTCCCGAAGGAGCATGCCCTCACACCCTCCTAGTAGTGCCCACATGCACCCCCTCCCCCCCAACAACAAATCTTGGTTATAAAAAAAATGTGCCTGAATCCTATTTACTCACTCATACTCAGGGCTGTCAAAACAAGCAGGAGACTTAAGCAAATTTTACTGCCTATTGTGATCTGAATGCTGGCTAAAAACTTGTCTTGCTATGTACATGTAACATATGTGGATTTTGTTGGCAAACTTGTACAGATGCTGCTGCCTATTTTCACAGGTGTAAACATGACGACCCTGGGTAAGTACTAAACAACAACAATGTACAGCCTACATGTATATCAGTGGATCTACATGTATGCAAGGGTTCTTCCTATACATGTACTTGTCTGTAACTGCAAGCCTATAAAAATGTGATTGATCAACATGTCATTAATTAGTAAATTAAATAATAGATCTATACATTACTTAAAACACACAAGAAGAAAATAAACAAACAAATCGCAAATAAAAGGATACGCTTTCCTAAAATGATCTTGGCGAATTTGTTTTCGTTTGTACTCAACTTGTGGAAATGCCCTTTTCACACGTGCAGTCAGCACGGTGTCACGTAGGGCCAGAATCTTTTCAAGGTCAGGATAAGCACTGAGGTGCTGCTTGACGATATTCTTCAGAAACTGTACCATGTCCAGTCGGTCAACTGTCCCACCAATGTGAACCTCAAAATCAGCCTTCATTGCTGTGATCAGTATTTCATCCAGCTTGGCATACAAGTCTTTCTTCACTTGTTGAGCCGGAGAAAGGCCTTTAGGGGCTGCAAATTTTGTTTTGAGTTAATAATTAACTATTTATCAATTTAACAATCAATATAATAATCTGAAATAATTGTGCATACTGCAAAAAGTCGGTATCAAAGGGGTATTACCAACATGTCTGCATTTTCATTAACATAAATTAATTTAATTTAATATTAAACTTACATTATGACATGTTCATCCAATTCAATGATTTTTAAGCCAAGGCAAACATGTAGACTGGATAGATATATAAATGTGCATGTATGTGCACAGCAGTACATAATTATATAATTTTTTAATTAAATAATATTAAATTAATTAAGATGGAAATGGCTTTGAGCTACACATAATTTTATATCCTATCTTAATTTTCTATTAATAGCAACGATTCAGTAAGTTTTATTTGACACTAATTAATCTTGCTCAAATGTCCTTTGGGCATTAATTATATACTGATCCAACAAAAACACATTCATGAGTGGATCCAGAGATTTGGGGACTGGTTCCATATATACAATCCATGTAATTTCTTCAGATGTACGCTATTTTGAATTTGGTCAATTGATAGAAGCACAAAACAAGGAATGGAAAAGTTCTGTAACAGCCTTGGTTCTTACCCATTTAGGGGCCACAGAAAGGAAGGGCTGGGGGGGGGGGGGGGGGGGGGGGGGG
>JAOEHT020132582.1:0-20534 GCA_025448195.2 Parazoanthus atlanticus
GAGAGAGAGAGAGAGAGAGAGAGAGAGAGAGAGAGAGAGAGAGAGAGAGAGAGAGAGAGAGAGAGAGAGAGAGAGCTCAAACATCGGAATAAGATAAGAAGAGTTCCTTTTTGTTGTTTTTAGTCCGCCATGTTGTTCAAATGCCAGCTTTAGTTACCAGACTACCACGCCAGACTACAATGTTTGTCGAAGGGGGGAATGGGCACCGTGTAGACAAAGGTCCAAGTGCTCCCGCGAGGCATGTGATCATGAGCCAGACAGATGACCTTTTGAAATTCTGTCTATAAGTACAAATAACATTGTATTCACACGGAAACGTTTTGTATTTTATCACAACATAAGTCCATAAACTGTAAGAACAAAAATCATTCAGTAAGCTTCTTTCTCGATGCAAATCCTGAGAGTGTGGCCGTGTTTGTGGTGTTGTAATATTCACGATACAAAAGCGACGCGTGACGCTAATTTAATCCGTAGCCAACAAAAGCGAGAACAAGAACACAGGGCGATTGAAAGCGATAAACAAGTTCCGCCTCCCGATGACTGCGATTTCTGGCTATGCTGACTTGGACGAGACCAAAACTAACGGACTGATTTCTTTGTTTCCTATGTGAAAATCTTCCTTTAAAACCAAACATGAGATCCATGGCCTGAATTTGAGCCGTTTATCCAAACCCATAGTCCATGGACTGAAGCCATTCGTTAGTTCCCCGGGTAGTTTATCTGCCTCTCAGTATCACAGTGCAGATCAGTAGAGTTAGCTATGGCTTTTTCTCAACTTCCCGTCTTGATAGAAGAAAATTTGTATAATATTGCTAAAAATTGGCAGCAGCAAAATTTCAAGTCTTGCATTTTTAAAAACAGTCCGTAAGAAGTAACAACAAGGAAATTTTGCACTCCATTGTTCCTGTGAAAATCGCACGGAGCGGAATGGTGCAATGAACCAAGCTTGTTTCCTAAGTCTAAGGCAATGAGCAAATTTTGAAGTGATGCTGTGAAATTTTAAAGAAAATCAAGCTTTTGGAGCTAAGATTTTTCAACTTTTAATATTCCAAACTGGCTATATCATGCAGTCACAAAATGATGTACGAAGACGTTAATTTTGTCTCTTTTCCCATTGTTCCAAATATCGACTCTGCAGCAGAATTAACGCTGTGTATACTAGAAATCGCTGTTTACCAAATTCAAATGTGAAGTAGAACTGCTCTCTAGTGATATTTTAGCAAGTTTCTAGTAGCAATTCTCGGTTCCATTTTCAAAGTGTCAGTCTGAGGCGTGTTTTTAGACTTCTTTGGGCCACTTCAAACAATGGATTTGGTCGCGTCTACTGATTCGGTCCCGCAAGGCAACAGACTATTATTCTCCCAGACAAATGTTTAAGCGCCTGCAGTTAAATTAGACAATTAAACGACGTTTGTCCCGGGCCTAATTAAATTTTGGCCGTGTAGGTATAGTCGTCTAGGCAAACTAAACGTTATTACCTTACGTCTCACCAAATTACAGTCCCGCGCGCCGTATGCAAACTATCAATGCAGGCTAGTCTAGCCTGCGCATGCGCAGCTGGCGGTCTGGTTGGACGCGTCAAAACCACAGCTCAAGGACTGAAGGAGAGACTGTTCCTTGAGAGCTCATCCAATATGGTTCCCAATGAATTTTAGTAAAAGTCCAAACGGACGGATTAAAGTCTCTAGTAAAATGTCCGGTCATTGCAACACAAGTAAGAATGAAAGAATTTTAAAACTTTTCTTGTGTTTATGCTTCAACTATTGAATATATTGTAATCTTAAAGGCTTGACTGGTCAACCAAGACTCATTTGTTTGTTCCTAGTGCAGTGACGACTATTTCATAATAGATAAATTAACACTGCATGCGACGTGTCTCGGACGCGCCGCGGGGGAAAAACTATAGCAAGAACCTATTGTATAATATTTGTCCAGAATAATTCGTGTTTGTTCGAAATCACAAGAATTCCAAACTTTATTTTGCAGATCCGTAACTGAATTTTCTTAATACGAGTCAAGTTAATACGCGTAATTAATGACAACTCTTTCTCCTGTGACGGTCTAAATACAGAGCTGATGATCAGTTACTTCATTCTCATAAACCAAGCTATTTATTAGCTGCACTTGTATTACAGGAGAGCGAGGCTTTCTCAGCTCCAAACACCGACATACATAGTGTTGCTAAATTCTCTCAACCTGTCTCCATAATTTCCTTTTAAACAAGTTGGGAGAAATACAGAAATATGCAATTCATTTTAGAGAGTTTGCTGTGTGTAATTCGTTCCTAATTCTCATAACAAAGTGACCTGTTTTGTATTGATATTGTAAGGAGAATATAGATGTTAATAAATTGATTTGGGCCTAGTTGAATGTAAGGACAAATGAATGTTGAAATACAAAAACTATTGGAGTGATGTCGTTGTGAAAAGACCCAATTGCAAAATTAGGCAAGGTGACCACAGACACAAACACCCACTGTACTCAGTTGGATTTTCTCAATTCTTACGTCTCTTATTTTCAAATGTCATGAAATTTAAAGTTTCTAAACCTTATGAAAAATCTCAGTTTTCGAGTTTTGAGAAATAGCAGCTAATATGAAGCACCTCCTCTCCTTATGACAAACAAATAAATAATGGTTCATAGAAACTGGTTTAAGCATTCTTGCTGTTTATCAGCAAATCACTTGCTATACATGTTAGATTTTTCTAATGCCTTCAAAGCTATGATGAAATAAAGATACTGATAATTTTGAGATTGCTTTAGTATGTTTCACAATGAGTAATTACAAGTTGAGAAGTGTCTCTAACATCGAAAAAGCCAGGAAATGCAAAAAGACTGATTTAAAACAACCGACTTCAAACGGCATGTCGGTGACAAAAATCAAACCGTTCGACACACGATCTCTGAACTGTGATACATAAATCTTGAAATTAACAAAGAAAGCTTACCTTTTTGTCCATAACTTGCTAATGTACTCGTCCTTTTGATAAATTTGTGTGAAAGTGGTCGAATTGACAAGCTCAAACACTTCTGACAATTTGTAGAGTTCATGTTGTCTCGGCTGGCAACAGATCGGCTTCAAGTTCGACGCCTTCTGACAGAGTCGCGAACGACAAGTGCGTATTAAATACACTAGGACTGGCGAACAAAAAACCAGTTTTTCTTAAAACGAGTCTTCCAGTAATTACGAACCAGTCTGTCTGGGGAAAGAAAGGGGGCGAGGCTGCGGTCTTCAAAACCTGCCATTCGGGCTGTAACAGGAAAGTTACAACGTTATCCGGTGCACGCGAATTTATTTTGCTCGGTAGTTTTTCGATTCACGTTTTGAAAGCTATTTTAGAGCGAATAAGTTTGAAGTTTTTATGCTGACAGAGTACAGTAGAAGAATTAGCCACGAAGAAAGACCAACAGTTCGATGTAGATATTTTACTCTTCTTCAAACGAAGTCGGTATGCTAAAATGCGGCTTATGCAATTGAACGACAGACTATAAACTGAAAGTGAAAGTAAAACTAAAAGTAACTGAACTTATTCGATAACAAAGATGTTTTAATAAATTCGCAGTCCCACGTTTACCGGATTTTTAAATAACAAGCAAGTGTTTTTAGTTTATTCTCGCATAAACTAAAAGTCAAAGTCGGGAAGTCTTAACAAACTTGTTCCGCTCACGTCTACAGGTCTGTGAAATCTCCCATTTCAGATTTCTCGTCAGTCGAGTGCCATGAAATTATGTCGAACTGAAGACAATGCACGAAATTATCGTTTCTGAGTGTAAAACTAACGAAACCTGCTAAAATATCTGTGAAACGACGCTTTTAATGAAAACACACTGAACTGTGAAAAGCCCGACCATGAATAGAGCTCAGTTTACAAAACTGGTAAAACCGGAATTCACCTCGTGGCTCGTTGTGTCAGTGTAAACAGATCTTTCATCAAGGTCACTCTGGCCGTTTCCTTTATTTTCATGTGGTGAAACTGTGAACTGTGACAAACTTTTAAAGAAACAGTAATAAAACTTCAGCGAACACATGTTTTGAACCGATTTGTATCTCTGGCTTTTTACGCACTCGAAATTCTCTACTTTTGAATCGCAATTTAAGTTTTTAACAAACTTCTTTACACAAACTGCCAATATTTTTAGAGGTAGAGCGAATGTAAAATAAGGGTTTTTTCGAGATGTGGCTTTTGAACTTTCTTTCTGCTTTCGAACCAGTCCCTTGACCGAGAAGACGCATCAAAGGATGGCAGCCGGATTGCGGAAGCCGCCGGAATTTCGAGCGCCTCACTATCAAGACTTTCCTGACTGAGACGTTTTGTCAATCAGTTCAACCTTTTCACTTCCAAAAATGCTAAATGATGTACTAAATCTTATATAAACAATTTAGGAGAATTTCGTACTTCATCTTGGAGCCTGGGTGGATCATGATCAATTATTTTATTCTCACGGCAAACCAACTTGTTTTATACAGATACTGTAAGGAGAAGATAGATGTTGATAAGCAAGTTAAGGAACCAATCACAAACCTAATTTGTATTGTTCTATTAATAAATTACTATATCGATGTCTTTTCCTGAGAGTAAGAACAAGGCGAATATTTACACAAATCGACCGCTAAGTGTCAAGGTTAGTGAAACACGGTCAAAAACTTTCTCTAAGTCAAAACTAATCTTTTAAAATGAAATACTGCAAGAAATTCGTCGCTTTTTTCAACCAAAGTCTTCGATCAGTTATTTCAGAGTCTGTGTTCTTACTTCCGGCCAAGAACAGGAAAACTAACGAAGTTCAATTCAGGATACATGCTTAGAACTACAATCATCTTTTTTTTTTAAAAAAAGAAATCATTATTTATGAATATTTGCCCGAGTGTCGTCTTATTTCTAGTTTGTGTTAATAAGTAATTTCCATCTGTGATACTTATAACTCACCATGAAACAAACAGTGGCTTCAAATTTCCTCATATCTGTTATATTCATTCCTTCTGTAAAAAGTCATTTATCAGTGAAAGATTTAGGCATTGAGGAAGTCCGTGTTGAGATTTTAAAATAGGTTGGCATGATGTGCTATTTCGGTTTCAGTTAGAATATCTTGTCATATGCTATATGCAAACCGCTTTCCCGCCCCCGTGTTCACCCAAACATTTCACAAATCTATCAACCGCTCTATAAACAATAGGATACAATTTGGCCTGTTTTCAATAGCAGTGTTTGTTGCTTTTATTCAGTTATTATTTTAGCTGAAGAAGAGAGAAGCTATTCTTTCGAAACATATTTCAAATCTTGTTATAAAGTCAGAGTATAACAGTATGCAAATTCTCCTCACTATCCCTGTACTTTTCTACAAGTCCACTTGAGAGAATTTCAGTTAGTGAACGAAACACTTTCACTTCAGTATTCAACTATTGCACGGGTTAAGGAGGGACTCGATCCTCGAAAGCCATGGTCTCGTAGGATGAATAACCCGGGAAATGAATAAAAACTCTATTGTGGCAAGAACCGAACGAATTGTAGCGAAGGAATCGCTGAGCAAGAAGCGATCACAAAGTTAAAAACGGGTAATTAATATTTGGCTATTATTGGTGAACGTATTGATGTACAAACGAAGTTGTAAGGGCTAAAAGTATTCATAGCTTGGGAGCCAAAAAGCAGTGGTCGAAAGGCGGGATTTCATTCGCAGGGAATAAACTGGTATATGAACCGGATTGACTGGGCGCAAACTCAGCTATGAAAAACAACACCATCTACGGTAAGGGCAACCGACACGTTAACTGTCGCGAGAATGATGACGGAATTCTAATTTCTTTCTCACTACGCATTATTTTAAAAGCAAATCTTTCCGTAAACCTGAAACGCCACATGCATTATGGAGAAAGGACCTCGAAACGTGACCTTCATTCACAAATCAATCTCGAGTTTCAGTAGCAACAATGGAAGCGTAGTTTTACAAAATGTTCATGAATACTAATAAGTTAAGCGAGTGAAAGGAATTATCAACAAGTGGTGTGATAAGTACTACAGTTGGGGACGTAGTAAATGCGACTGAACTCAATTATCGAGTTTGGCAAATGTGGATGGACATACGCAATTCATCCTTCAAACCGAATATCGAAAGCAAAACGTAAAAAACGACCCTGCAAACAATATATGTACGAAACACATTCAACGCGGAATTAAAGTCGTATCACAAGTACATATAATTTAGCATCAAAATTCAAACAGTGGCTATTTGAAGTGCATCGGATCGGCGGTAAATCCTGTGCCAGCTTGTGCATCTTTGTGCTTCCAATCCCTCCATCATCCGCCGAACACGAGTTTGTACAAACAGGGGATGATTAACCTACCTTGTCCTACAAAACTTGAAAATGCTGATCTTTGAAGGGCTTTTAGATTACTATAAAAGCCCCGAGGCCGGGGCTGACTAAAGCCCCAAGTTTGCAGAGCCTGCAAACACCTTCGAGAATGTGAGAACATTATAAACATGACTTTTCACTCCAATATTTTCGTTTTTAAGTTATGATTTTTAATCTCACAGAACCAATGTTTGTAAAGCACACCCTCGTCTTCTCTTCGAATCTGAGTAGTCAGTCTCTTTCAGTTTCGTTTTCTTCCACTGGGAAAAAACCTTGTTTGCCTACTGGAATGACTGGAAATTCTTATAAAACTGGTAAACCTGGTCAAGAAACCGGTTTGATTACGCAACTGAAACCCTGGGGACAAGTTTGTAACTATACCAAAACAACAACGTAGCGGCGAATAAACGTTCATAGTTTTCGTTTTTCATACGGAATCCTTGCGATAAAGGGACCGACAGTTACTAATAATACACCATTTTTATACGATTTGTCAATTTATTTTTTATTTACAAGAGCTTCACACAGTCATTGCATACTTCGCCTGTTTCGGATGCATTCTTCTGAAACTACTCCGCACTTACAAGTAAACAATTGCTCATTTGCATCTGACGTCAAATCAACAACGCTTCGTTAAGTCCGTATCTGGTTCGCGTCAGCCTCTTTCATAAATTTGGTGCGGGTTTTTCATCAACTTTCATCACTGAACTTTGATAGAAAGAAATTGCCTATATTCTCTTTTTAAACTCTCGGATTTTAAAATAGGCAAAGATCTTCGGCAACAGCAGTACGCGCGGCAGCCAAAATCCATGCGGGTGGTGACGCGAACCTCCATTGTGAGATATTTTTATATATTCTCAGGTACGTGACACTGTGCTGCGGTTTTCCACATGACATAAATAAAGGGTTCGTAGTTTTGTTTTCATTCGTGATTCGGCTTCTATCTGACCTCTATCGATACTCTTAATGGGGTCCTTAATATAACCTGACAGCTTCAATTGTAAAGCTTAGCCAGAACAAAAACAAATACTTAATTACATTTTAACTTATTCATGGGTGTTCGCTTTTAAAATGCTCGTATCGTTTCCGCGCAAAATATTGTCAAAGAAAAAACTACCGTTATTAGAACATTATTTTTTGAAAAATATTCTCTGCCTGAAGCCGGAATAAAGTAGTATTATAAATAGGGTACCTCGTAACCCGGCAATTGGATTCCGGTTTCAGTTTACGGCCAAATCAGTTATCACTTTACAGTTTTATCAAGATGTGAAATATAATTTTGCCAAAGTACAATGATTTTCAAGTCAGTTAGAAAATATACTGAGTCAGGCTATCGTAAAATTCTGCAATTATACTGTAAATCCAAAACGAATCAACGTTAAATTTTGATGTCGATATTTTAAAATCACTGACAGCTTTTCCAAACTTGTAGTTTAGATTTTATATTATTTTTGATGACGTTAGGTGGAAGTTAAGCATCGTGCTCAGTTTGGCGTCATCCTCGAAATCCGTTGCTACTGTGCTTTAAAAATTATGCTCGACTGCAGTTAGAATGCCAGAAATTTTATAAAGTGCCTCCTTTTAATGCGGAGTGTTTACATTTCCGCCTCACTGCTTTTTATTCGCTGCGTATTGGCGTTAGGGAGAAGAGAGGCGGAAATTAGAAGGCGAAAGATGAAGTGAGACGCTCTTTGACACTGAGGGTGGCATTTCTGTGAACGTTGCTTAACTCTTTCTTACCCGGCAAAGATTAGCATCACTGCACTGCCACACAAATGTCTGTTAAGTTCGAGTTTTACTTCGCAATAGCGTCTCCCCTGGGCCCTAAACAAGTACAAGATGTCAAGCTAAAAAATGATACTTCTGCTAATTGCTAGCACTTTTTGGAGCATTTTAGTGACAGAGGAGCATCGAGCATAATGCCAGCATTATAGTAGCATTTTTCGTCCATTTGTTCAAACAGAAAATAAAAATATAGATATGTCCAGTTCTATTACACGGAAGATAAATGACAGAACCTGAACTTCAACAGACTAAAATAGTATCTAAAAAAAACATGCGTATTATGTATTTTACCACCAAGAGAATGTGTGTTTTGTTTTTCTCAGTAAAACTGATGAATCAATTCTTCCATTATTGTGTAAAAAATGTTATAGTGTAATTATACATATCACTGCAAACGTATCCCTTTTTGAAAAACTGAAAATCTCCAGGCTCCAGCATTGATTTGTATCAATTTAGGTAAAATAAATAAATTTTGGACGAGCTATTTTTGAGCATTTTAGTGACATTTGGGGAAATATCCACTAGTATTTTAGTGAGAATCTGGAGCATTAAGCACTAGCATTTTAGTACAAAAAAAGCATAATTTGCAAAGCCCTATCTCCAACAGTGCTAATCGTTTTTCGATTCAACTATTTATAAAACCGTGACAATGTCCAGATAGATGCTCCTTTGTAATTGTATACTGTGATATCTCTTTTTAAAGAAAAAAATGACTTGAAATTGCCACCACAGAGTAAGAAAGACACGAACAACACTTCTACAGGCAAGTTAGAGTTTCATTATTTCGCTATTTTCTGAGACTTCTGCGAAAGTCGAAATTCCCGTACAAAGTCCGGGTTAGCACTATGATACCACCAAACAGCACAATTCCGTAGAAACTAAAATAATCGCCGGGCGGTTGCGATTTCATTTATGGACCTAGGAGGGAGGAGAGGTGGGGAGGAGGGGAGGAGAGGGGGTTTAAGACAGGGCGCTTATTTGAGTTTATACGGTATGTCATAAAATAGCACGGTTATTCCAGTATTAATGCCGGATGCTCCAATTTATGATGCATAACTCAATATCGAGCCCCAGTTGGCAGCGTCACAAAGGAGGTTGTTGTTGCGTGAGCGTTCAGTAATATTGGTTGAGCTCCGATACACTTTATTTTTAGAAGAACTTCTATTTCTTGGGCTAAGGCTGAACTTTCTAAATGTTTTTCAGGATCTCAGCATCAAAAGTTCTTGATTTTCTTTGAAATTGTGTCTGTTGTATACACTTTTTTTATTAAGAACCAGTAAAATTTTGCTCAGGTTCAATGTTCTTATCTTTTTCAGCAATTTGAGGCTCAAAATATTCTTATTTGGTTCTTAACTGCCTGGCTGAAAATCAACTAAAACGCCTTTAGGTGCTTTTGTATGCTCTGTTTTTTTGTGATTTGAGGCAGACAATACATGTATATTGTACAGCACAGTGTTTGTTACAGTTGGGGTTTATTTGTATTAAAATAAGCAGTAACAACACTTATTTATTGTGTGATGCTGAGTGTGTTTCACCATTTTTATTAAATTTATTTTTTTCCTTGACATTTTCATTTCAGCCTCAGATTGTTCTTAATTTGTTCTTTTTTTTCAGGCGATTTGAGCCTCACTATTCTTATTAAGTTTATTTGTAAAAAAAGTGTATATACATGTAAAGGCTAATTCTATCAACGATTTCAGCTCATATATATTTGTTACCAAAGCAACATGTGAAATTGCAAAGATTTCTCACGATATTTAGTAGCGGTTCTCCGTATATATACAAAATAAACGTTAAGGCTTTCTTATAATCTTAGTCTGAGATATGTTCTTAAGTATGTTCTTAAGCATGTTCTCATAAGTTTTGGCAATATATTTTCAGCCTCACGTTCTTGTGAAAAAGGTTCTTATAAAAAGAAAATTGTACACTATATGATAGACTTCATTTTCGTTCAAACATCACTAAGTTCTAAAACAAACGTTATGTTTAACATGAAGTTAATGTTACCGTTTAAAAGAAAACTTCAATTCTGGTTAGAACGTAATCGTAAACTTTACAATTTTATCTGTGGACTTTCATTCAATAAAATACTGAAATTATAAACTTCAGCCTGAGCTTGTTCTTAGCTTGTTCTTATTTTTTGGGCAAATTTCAGGCTGGGTGTTCTTATAAAGTTTGTTCTTATAAAAAAGCGTGTAAATGACTAAAATATTTTCATGGCCGGGCAAATCTGGCAAAAAAACAAAAGAGAAAATACATTTTTTTGCATTAATCCGTCACTAAAAATGTGCAAAAACGTGCGGCCAAATTCATATAGGATTTCTTCCAAACGAGGAGACAAAATGAGTTGTGCTCATTCCATGTCAATATTTGTAAAATGTGCTCAAATAGGATTATTCTTGTCTTGTCTGATAGGATTAGGAAGTGTTTAAATCAATAAGCGTTCTCTATAGCCATGTCTTTATAAATTAAAGACACTATAAAAACCAAGGCCAAAAATTAGGGTTGTGGCTTATACACGAGTCCAAGTATATTATGATCAACGGCTCATTTCATTTGTAATGAAAAAGTGAAAAGATGCGATTGTAGTATGCTGAGGCCTGGTAAGGGAGGTCTGAACAATCCATAATCGCGATATATCCTGTCCATTTTCCAATTTTGTAAACAAATACATCCTTAATCTATTGACCGATAATAGTCTATATGAATCAGTTCAAAAATGCAACACAAATAATCCGTAATCTTCAAATTTAGTGACCAATAATCTGAACCCCTTATCTAAGAACCCCTAATAATCCATAGCCCTAACTCTATGATGCAGGCTTCGTTAAACTGGATTGGCATCTAGCACAGGTTGTTGCGATTTCTTCATTTTCTAATTTCAATGAGTTTTGTAAAAACATGGCGGATTTACATTCTCTGTGTTTTTGTTCAAACAAGATCGATGTTATTCAAATTACCTATTAATAGTGTGCAGAAACTTCATGTCTGCCATGAATGTCACGTGAAAAATAAATTAACACAAGCGACAAATAATCTACATCTGCCAACCCGCAGAACCAGGAATGTACATCCCGACTATTTTGTTTCAATCTCTTTCCACAACTTCATACATTACAAACTCTCTTTTTATCCAAGGACTGGCTCTTCCCTCGGGTGTTATAAGTCGGCCTTCCAATCCAGTCCAGTCTAGAAACTATATCTCTAAAATCACTTACTACACAAATTTCTAATTTTATATTCTTGCTGATGTTTTTTGCTAGTATTGCTGTAATGTATTATACTTCTTTTTTCCCCTTGTTTTTTGCAGCACCCCGCATGCAAAACTAATCCTCGCGTGAGGGGTTACCGTGTGGAAAAATAAATAATAAATATGTACGCACTATATATAGTCCTATTCTCACGTAAATATGTTTTCTTGTTCAAGTGCAATCAGAAACGCGCCACTCTCATTCGTATCGAGAAACAGTTTAAGAAATAGATAAAAAGACATTCCCAATCATCTGATAACAGTCTTGTTAAAGTTATCGATCCGACAAAGTCAGCAAAATTCAAAAATCCTATCCCTGAAAACAAAAGATAAAGCAGGCATATGTGCCTGTTCGAAGCAGTATACACCCTCTCTTGGGGGATTATTGTCAGTGTTTGGGGTGTGACGTGACCTTGCACTAAGCAATAGTTTTAGTGTGTTTGCAGTGCTGCTGAAACTTCACTAAACCACTAATCCATGATGCTATTTTCATATAGAACTCATTTATCGTTCATACATTGTTCCACTGTAACTGACGTCAAATCGCTTCAACATCTAAGCAACAGTGAGCGACAAATCGTTCCGTTGTTGCCCACAATTTCGCATAGCGCCAACTTAATTATATATTAGATGACACTTCTCTTTCTCCAATAAGATACCACATTATCTAAGGTACTGCGACGTCGCGCGCGTATTTCCCGCAACTGTATATATAGCAACGTTACCAGAATTGTGTCTGGTTTGTATGTTCAACGGTTGTATGGGATGAACGACATTGCTTAATCGTGCGCCAAATATCGCTTTGAACGCATTTCTGAATTCTCTGCTTCGAATACCGTAGATCCATGGATTTACTGCGGAAGAACAGAATGTCAACCAGGAAAACCAAAACCAGTATTTGTACAGGCGAGAAACCTCGCAGTCATTTGGTGCCATTTGGTGTATGGAGGCAAGCACAATGTTGGGACAGAGAAGCGCAGTGAACACGCCTATCACTATGGCAACTGTCCACGCCGCTTTCGTTTGCTTTCGCTCCTGCACTCCGTGGCGCCTCGGAATGCTGTTCATAGCGTCAATTCTGTTGTTTTGTACTCTGGCTGCTTTAAAGATGTGGACGTAACAAAACGTTATTACCGATATTGGAATGGCGAAATGAAATATAGAAGCTGCGATCCAAAGCTTTGGCAAGTCCTCTTCATTTTGTACCATGAGCCTTGAGCAGCCGAAGAACACGGCAAATCCCCAAATGGAGATGATTATTGCATAGCATACTCGCCTGGTCATCAGTTCACCATACCTGAATACTCGCGTGATAGCAATGAACCTGTCAACGCTTATGGCGCACAGGTTGTAAACTGTTGCGGTTATACTTTCTAACGACGCAATTTCAGCCGCAAGGGCCAGCGGTGTGCCGGTTGTGACATTCCTAATAGTTTTAGTAAGAAGTAAGGGGTTTATCAGCAGCCCCACAGCCAAGTCCGCCGCACTCAACGACGCGATGAAATAGTTTGAGATAACTCGCAGTGAGGGCGTGCGATAAACAGCAGTAAGCACCAAGATATTGCCCGACACAGCCATAATTCCTGATATTACATTCAAACTGACCAATACAGCAATTGATGTAAAGTCAAGTTTGCCGGAGCAAGTAGTATTTGCGCCGCTCATGAGAGTAGTGTATAAGTAGCCTGCTCGCGGTGTGACGGTTTTCCGAATCTTCAACACAGTTGTTATAGCAACTTAAATTGCTTTCCTTTCTTTCTTTTTTTTCTTCTGTTCTTTTCTTTTTCTTGTGAAAAGCCCTCAATCACCAACACTTCTGTTTACTACGCTGTTTTTTAACTGATCAACTGCCGTTTTCGGTGAATTAAAGGTAGTAACTATAATTTTGTCCAGAGACAGTACACTAACGTCTTCTTTTCAACAACGTACAAGTGGCCAGAATTAATGAAGAACTAGCAACAATCTTTTACCATCGATGCAAAGAGCCAATTATCAGGATATGCAAATGTTAGCAGTATACATGTGTTATATAAACTCTTATCAGAAGCTTTCAATTATACATCTCCCGTGTTTACTTAAACTCCAGTGCCTTTTCTTTAGAAAACAAACACCTGCTGTAAAGAAAACCGAATGTACGCACGTCGCGTGGAGAGAAAAAGTCTGCAAATATAGGATCTCCGCTTTACGTTGTATATTAACTTGCTTCTAGTCACGAATGAATTGGAGTATTTTATGAGCCCGTTAGACTTCTAGGTATAAATAGATCTTTTCGTCACGTCAAAACGTGATGCAGAAGGGAACAAATCTAATGCTATAATGATAAAAATCTTCAGTAGTACCAACAACACAGAGAAGCTGAAATAAAACTGATTAAATTAAAATTAAGTTTTCCTAAAAGAAATCTGGTTGAAAAAAAGGGATATAATATGTATTCTTATGAAAGAGGGAAGGTTCATATCCACACGAATCGTCTGTAGACAGTAGAGACGGAGGTGGTTTAATTGGAAGAAGAAGAAGAAGGTTTTCTCAGTTAAAGCGAATTATATTGAGGAAAATCTGCAAGTTAATCGAACTTTTCCACAACAAGAACGCTAAAATGCTGATTAAAGAAAAACTTAATTACGTCTGATATTTATTGTGAAGTTGTCAGGCAATACACACCGGAAGAAAAATAAGCCCATTTTATTTCGATCTATTAGTAGCGTGGTACATGACATATTAAATTGAGGAACTCAAGTATAATTTAATTTCAGACGTCAACTTAGGCAGGATATTTTGTCAGACCCGTTGTCATTGATCAGTAGTGTACAGTACGTTGTTTTGATAAGAATGTTCAGCCGGAGCACAACAAGCTTTCATTTGCTCACTTTGTAGACTCGACATTTGACAAAACAAGTGATGATTCCTTCATAACGGGGATTCTGTTCTCATAAACCACTATTCCCCACTTTAAGCTTTTTATCAAACCACACTTCGGATATTATTATAATAATTAAATTGTATTATTATTTACACTTGGTATTTATTTTTCAATGTCAACATTGAGACACAGCCCTTACAACTCATATTGATTTTTCGGTTTAGTTATTTAAATGTGACAATGTCTTCTTATCTCTATTCATCCTTCTGTCATACTGAGTTTCATTCTATTTAGCGGCTAATATATTTGCCGGGTATATTTGTTGTTCAGTACTAAATGTTTCGTTTTCTAAAAATTTTGCACCGAATAAAATTTTCGCGATATCCTTGGTTCAGTTCTTGATTTAACACTGATTATAGATTTTACGATTCCTAAATTAGCTTTTATTGCGAAAAAACGTGGAATTTGTTAAATTAATAACAGCCACAATTTATTGATAACAATTTATGGTATCTATATTGCAACCGTATATGACCGGTATCAATTTCTCCACTTGTCTGCTGTTTGGGCGCAAATTTGTTTGTCTGCCCAGTCGCTTCTGTCTTTCTTTTATCCACCCAACTGTGTGTCTGTCTGTCTATATGTCTGTCGCTTTGTACACAAGTTTGTTTGCCTGCCCAGTCGATTCTGTTTTTCACTATCCACCCTGTCTGTCTGTCTGTCTGTCTGCCTGCCTGCCTGTCTGTCTGTCTGTCTGTCTGTCTTCCTGTGTGTGTGTCTGTGTGTCTATCTGTTTGTCTGTCGCTTTGTTTGCAAGCTTGTTTATGTGCCAGTCTAACTATCAAACTTCCTTGTCTGCCTGCCTGTTGGACGGTCGGTTAGTCGATCGGCCTGTCTGTGTCTCTGCTGTCTACCTGTCTGTAAGTTTGCCTGTCTGTCTGTATGTATGTTTGCCTGTGCAGCTTTTTACGTTACACCCTTACCAAAAGTAGCTAGAGCATACGCATATGTTTTTAAAAGAGCTAAACTTTATAAGAACACCGAGGTGTCAAGTTTGCGCAAACTTAAATAACATTTTCTAACTCTCGCACAGAACCACAGAACTCACTTTTTCAAACTACGACAATGTTATTAGATATAAAAATAAGAACAATCTGAGATTGTATTTGCCAAACATTTTATAAGATACGGCTAATCCGTTAAATGATTAACAACTTCGTTTCCAGTGGAACATAAACAGTGAATTTGACCAACTGGAAGTTTTAAAGGGAGATTTCAAGTTTCGTAAAAAACGAATTTTTCGTGTGTTTATTCCTATTTCTAAATTTAACAAAGGAAGAAATGATGTTAAGATGGCGGGAAGACATTTAGAGGATCCACACAATTCAGTTGATGTCAGCATGATGCTGTAACGCCCTTCTGAAGACGGCCACGGTGAAGTCAACATCTTCGTGTGTCACGATCATAGGTGGCGTGACACGGAATACCTGTGGGTTGAACGTGATGGGTATTTAGTAGCAACTTGCTGAGCTTAAGAACCACTTAAAGCGGACACTTTGACCTACTGGGAGTCTTTCTCTGTCTCGTAGGGAAAGCACTTTTCTCGATTAACATATTAATGAAACTTAATACGATCTCATCTTAACTGCAACGCCTCACGTGGATTTCAATGCCCTCTGACGAATCGGCGTAATAGCTAAGTTTGAATCGAAATTCAGTCGGTTTGGGGAACAGCGGCGGACTGTACGAACAGATACATGATCGTTTTTGCGTGATTCATCAAAAGGAGCTATACCCGACAAAGAGATAAAGTACGTTGTTAACTTCATTTAGGGTATAGAGTGTAATATCTATGAATAACTAATACATTCCAGCTACCAATTCGCTATTATCGGCCGTTACAGTCTCGTTACTCGCGCGACGTTCGCTATCAAATATTCATTCGATTCATTCAAATCTAATTTGTCCTAGCACCCATGGTGGAATAATCGCATCTTTTCGTTTTGTTGAAAATAGATAAAACAAATGCATAGATTCCTAATACGCATCCCAGACAGTCGATAAATATATCAGGCTTATTAGACAGTATAGCGTGTATTTTACGAGACGTGTAGTATTTTGGCGAGCCCGAAGGGCAAGCCAAAATACAAAAGACGAGTAAAAATTTCCACCCATAATACAGACTATACTGTCTAATAAGAGATTTTATATTATCCAACTTTTTCTCTTTTTATCATAAATATCGCTTTACCTCATGAAAAAGAAGCGCGCGTGACAAATGATTAGCGATGCGTATCGAACAACTATACACTGTACAAATATCGTAGGATATTTGTACTCGTTCCAGGCCTAAATACGGTTTTTTTGTTTACTGAGGTTGGATAATAAATCAAAGTAATTATCTTGATAACCGGTTTACACATTCTTGATAAGTGTTCCATCTCTCTCCTCCGCAGAGGCTTCAAGAGAGAGAAAGAGAGAAGAGGGCGCGCAGAGAATCATGGGAAGGGGGAAGAAAGCGCTTTCTTCGACCTTCCCAGAGATCTCCGGGCGCTCACCTTTTTCTTCCCCAGTCCTCCCATATGTTCCTCCCCCCCTTGAAAAACCCCAGGGAACCTCTGCGGAGGAGAGAGGGTTGATATTGTATGCTTTTCGCCATAAGATATGTTGTAAATCGTTACAACTTACCTTACGGCAAAAAAATACCATATCACCCTTGTTGACCAAACCACATATTTGACTTACCGCCAACGTAGAAAAACCAGGATTTTTTTCAAAAAACTAGTCTTCTAGTGTTCACATACTATGATTGACTTAGCTCAAACTTCAAATGTTACTAATTAATGCTTTAAAGAAAACTTATACTGACGTCTGTATGCAGGCACAAAATCATTTTGCTATCTAGTTTTGTAAATTGTTTTTACGTTTTGCTTTCTAGATAGAAGACCGAAACCAAAGGATAGATCCGCTTACATTCCCATGCAGACCAGCCTTGCCAACAATCACGCCCATATCCTTGATGTTCTCCCAGATATCATGAACTTGTTCAATTGGCATACGTGTCTTTAGTTCCTTAAATAAACGGGTGAATTCGAATTAAATAATAAGTCAACTTAGAGATACAACATTTGACAAAAGTTTCTTTTTTGCAGAAAATGGGTTCGAAGGTGTGAAAAGGGCCACTTCCTTGCAATTCAGTTTTAGACCCTTTCTCGGCTACAAGTTTCACTTTCCCTGTCTTTTTCTTCATAGCTAGGTATCTTGGTAATTCTGGGGACTGCACTTGTGTTTGTAAAATTACTTCCCCCTCGTCCACGAAATACAACAACCACGAAAGTAACCCCATAACATCTCATAACATCTTTCAGTTAAATGTTAAGGATCTATAGCTTGCATGGATGAATTTGAATGCTTACACATTTACACACAACATCTCCTGGGAACACCTCCTACAGTCCGAAGACTCTCTAATACGTGTGCTTCACTGCCAAAAATCAACTCGTGTCCCATCATCAACCCTTTCCCCGAACATTTCCAACAGTCAAGAAACTTTCCAACGCTCATACTAAACTCACCCTACCACAAATCAACTCAACTCCCATCATCACCCCTTACCCCGAACATCTCCAACAGTCATGAAACTTTCCAACGCTTATGCTAAACTCACCCTACAAAAAATCTACTCAACTACAATCCTCACCCCCTTCCCCAAACATCTCAAACAGCCAGGAAACTCTCTAACGCGCGTGCTTCACTGCCAAACTTACCCTATCACAAATCAACTCAACTCCCATCATCATATCCTTCCCCCGAACATCTCCAACACAATCAGAAAACTCTCCAAGGCTCATACTAAACTCACCTTATCACAAATCAACTCAACTCCCATCATCATACCCTTCTCCCCCGAACATTTCCTATACAATCAGGAAACTCTCCAGTGCTCATGATAAACTCACCTTATCACAAATCAACTCAACTCCCATCATCATCCCCTTCCCCCGAACATCTCCAACACAATCAGGAAACTCGTCTCGCAGTGACAGCAGACCTTCCAGTAGATAGGTCCCCACCAATGCAGCATTCTCCTGAAGGTTTTCTCTTTCAATGACCTGGTAAGAAAAGAAATGTAGAAAGATGGTGAAATTGAACAACCAGAACATAGTTTCACCCAATTTCAAGACTTCTACCTGCCGCTTTTTATATTATCAATGGTAATAATATTAATGGTAATAATAATAATAATATATAAAATTGAATTACAATGTGGTTACAGGAATTAAAAAAAGCTAACTAATTTAAAATATTCATGTCATTCACACAGCTAATGGGACTGGGTTACAGAAATTTTCTTAAATATTGGTCGAACAAATATCTTATATCTAAAACCTATACCGAACCTATGAATATAACTATATTAAAACTAATTATTATAATTCTATCTATTAGAGATTAAGATCGTACTTGGAGAAAAACTATGACGTAGTCTTTCATTCCTCCATTTAAATATAGTGTCGCGTTTTGTTATCGTGCGCGTGCTCCCTAGTCCGGGGAAAATACTTCGAGAGTGGTCCCCCTCTTGAGATCTTCTTCAACGTTTTCGCGCATAGTTCACTCCGTCTTTCATCTAATCTCGGGCAGTCAAGGGTACGTAGAGCTTCTTTGTAAGAATACTCCGGTAGGATGATTTTAAGTGCACGTTTCTGTACTCGCTCTACCACGTCTGAGAGACAGGAGAGCAAAGCATGGTGCCACACGACACAGCAATACTCCAGTAAAGACCGGATCAGTGCAACGTAGATAGCAAAAAGGTCTTGTGCTGGAACTCCCCCTCGGCGTAATACCCGGAGAATATGAAGACGTTTGGAGGCCTTGGAGACAATTGAGCTAATGTGATCGTTCCATTTTAAACTATTCTGAATTACCAGTCCAAGTACTTTGTGAGAGCTGACCAGTTCAAGAACCTGGCCATCAATCTGCAGTTGTGTTAGCTGTTGCGTTTTCCTGAGGAAACATATCCGGGTTTTTTTTGCACTTTTTAGGGTTAAGCTTCATCCAACTGAAGGAGCTCCAAGGAGCTGTGTTTCTTAAATTGAAGTACGAGATTGAATCGAATCGTGTACAGTTCATATTCCTTGTAGTTATGACTGTTCGAACTGCTAAGTTTAATACTTAATGTTGTTATAAATGCTACTTCAAGATTCTTGCTAATTTGTAAAATAAACTTTCTAAGAAATAGAGTTCGGTTAAGATTTCTTTTTCAAAAGCCGTTAAAATGCATAACTTGAGATCCATTTTTTTAAATATTGTCTAAAGGATCGTGGCCTCATGCCCAAAGAGTCCTGCGAAGGCTCTCGCAAATTCCGCTGAGCACAGGACTGGCTTCTTATGACACTGGGCCTGCGTCCAGAAATCTGAGCTACATCCCTGCTACGCTTTCAGTTTTTCATATCAATAGCAAAATGTTTTCGCTACAAGACGTCTTCTTGATTTGCAAATTTCAGCGTTGATTTCGCTTCACTTTTATCCCAAAGTTTCTGAACGGCCCAGTTCAACTTGTTTGATAGCTTTCCACTTTCAATAAAAGTACCATATAACACTTCCACACAACCTGAAATACTCTTCAAACTCTTCCATACTATTAACTCGTTTGGATTATTCAGTGTTGCTAAAATCTTTAGTTTCTTAATCCATCTCTCTCCGCGCGACTCTCGTTTGGCGAACACGCCTCGGTGCAAAGTTGGTGGCACACAGAAAAGGCAGATAAGCCAATAGCGCGATCTTATTGGTTGGGAAAGTGTGTCAGCATGGTTCCAAACCAGTAGGCGGAAGGTTTTTTTAGCTAATTAGTCAACACTAAATTTTTTTCAAACTATGTGTCATTTGACCGTTAAAGTTTGAGTTTCATGAACAATACAAGTGCAAGAGCTCATATTTCACTATTTCACTGTGAAATGGACCTCACGCAAGCACCATCAGATGGCAATGATGCAAGTGACACATGCAGATGCAAGCACAAGGGTCAGAATTTTACTTGTGTCTGTGTTGTGCTCTGTTTTTACAAGGGAAGTAAGTAAATAAGGCCAATGCCGAAAAAAAGAAAGTGGCACATTTTCAGAATTTTGATTCTTGCATAAATTTGGCTTGCATCACTTGCATCGTATATATGTGGGTTTGAATGCTTGTGATGCATAGAAATGTTTTCATGGAGAAATAATCTTGCACTTGCATTGCTATGAAATATATACTAGTATAATAAAACTGAGTAATGTGTGAGTCAAATCCAAATGCGA